>PNEQ01094722.1:9136-25729 GCA_003012365.1 Medauroidea extradentata
GACTTGTCGAGGAGCGCTAGAAGTGCGCCTCAGCACGTCCCTATGCCTTTTCACCTCTCCCAGTCAAGTCAAAGAAAACCCGACACCACTCGGAAAGAGCACAGTGTAGTCGTGCTACCTCCAGAGGGCGTAATGTAGAAAATCTGGAAGGCGCGCGGCTTACGCCTCCTCCCAGTCGTAGATTAAGACGACCCGATTTAAAACTCCCGGTGCGATCCTATGGGATGCAGGGGTCCCAGGTGTCTTGCAGGCGGATGGGTTTCTCAACAATGGCGTGTCTACAGGCGGCAAAGCGTCTTGTAGGAAAAATACGTTAAATTATCCTTGCCCAGGGTTTTTTTGTAAACGAAGGATAACTAAGGACGGGTTAGGTAGGCTTTATATTAAATATTTGGAGTCAGGTTAGAGTGCACTGACGTGTGCGGGAGTAATAAGGGTAGAAAGGATTAACAATGGGTGTGGGAATATGGAACGGGCAGGATGAGGCGGCGGCTTCACAGCTCAAGATGCTGCGAGCATGCGTCAAAGTGTATCACTGTTCACGCTCCACCGAAACCAAAGGCCATAAACAAATAAACTATTACATCAGCTACTACTATCTAAAGTTTTGCACTACTGCTACCAATGTTTGCAACATCAAGATTTCTCCTTTAAAGAGACAGTTCGTTACATTTTTAAAGTTCAGCATCCCTGCGCCAGCACTCGCTACTCCTCGCTGACCAACCTAACCTTCCAACACAATCAATCTCCTCACCCTGCCGTCGCTGCCCAACTACATGTTTGTTTTTCTACACTCACGAGATAACAGCTTCCCACAGCCACTTCTGACGAAGTCAAACTAACAACTACTCCTGACAAAGTCAGTCTAACAACTGCTCCTGACGAAGTAAATCTAACAATTCCCCTTACCTGCAGCGAACACGCATAGGTTAATGTAGGGAAAATGAATTGTTCATGAAAATGAGACCATACATTGACAGTGGCAGTGCTTGTCTTTTTTTTTTTAGTATGTGTGCTAAAACCATGGCGGCGGTATGTAGTAATGTCGAGTGTGTGTAGACTCTTAGGCCGGTATTCCGAAACGTTTGTATAAGGGTTTAGGTTCAGGTTCAGGTTCAGGACATTGCTTATTCACGACTAATCTGTGACTTTTCCTTGTCCTAATATAATTACGCATGCGCAGTACGCGTAGCCCTACAGGCGGCTACACATACAACGTATTTTACCGCTTGCTAGACGAATATTGTTTTTAATAATAAAATAGAAAACAAAAACATTAGAATCATACAGAAAATGAAACTTTGTGGCAGCAGGAATACTAAATAATAACCCACTAGCATTTTAAAAGCCCAAATAATAAAAAATCAACAAATTTGTGGTTTTAAAAGCATTGCAGTATACGTATAATTTTTCGTATATCGTTACGTAAGTGATTGGATAGCTCAGACGCTAAGGTGTCTGCCCGGCAATAATATTATTTGGGTTCGAATCCTGGTCACTCCAAATTTTTTTTTACTTGTTATATATTATGTATCACAATAAGGTAAACATGAAATTAATGTTTATTTCCATAAATATAGTTTCTAAGCATTAAACTGACTAAAAAATATAGAAATAAGAAAAATGTATAATGAACCATTTATGAATAGAAATTTTTTCCCCTGTAAATTGTAGTCAACATGTGGGAATACCACGTCTAGTGTACAGAATTGAATGACTTGACTTTTTTTGTTCTTTAAATGCTTACGAATCAAATGAATAATGGACGTACTTATCAACAGGCACCTTTTGTAAACCGGCCTACTTAGAAAATATGCAATTACAATTGTTACAAATTGTTATATACTGTTGATTTAAACATATTTTTGTAAGATACGATACGTTTAACTAACATTCAGAAGTTCTGACTATGTTTTTATTTTCAAACATTCCAGTACTTTTAAAATTAATTTCCGAAATAATATTTTTACAAGTAAAATAAAATGAATGTCGATTATATTTTTTCTTTCTAAATATCTCGTATTTAATCTGCGTTACATCATGTTAAATAAAAGTTTCAGAAATAATTAAATGTGTTCACGATATATTCACCTACGAAAAAAATATCTGTAACGGGATATTTCCAAAACAGCTAGCGTGCTATAAATAATTTGTAAAACTATCTCCATTCTCGTGCCATTACAAGTAATAATTTAGTTAAATTTATGAAAAAAAATTACAGATTCGTAAAAGTCTAATTCAAAAAATCATTTGTACTACAGAAAATCTGCTTGCTGGTTCTGTGACTTATGCATAGAGACGATAGGACGTACATTTAATAGGCATGCCAATGCTGCTCTTAACTTAATAGTTTTTTTGGTATTTTGTAAGGAAAATCTCAAGGTAAGTGATCACATTTAAAAATTACAGTTTTATTTTAAAGTAAACACACTTGTACACTAGTCTACGAATGATACGTGCATATATCAAGGAAGTACAAGCTTAACTAACAAGACTACTTTTCTTAATTTGGTGCAAATAAACCAAAAAATTTCACATTGATTATGTAGATGTAAACATTAGAAAATATTTCTTTGTTTCTTCATGTGATTCTATCTTCTAAAATAGTGAACCTACAACAATTGAACTAATTAAACGATGGTTCTAAAAATTAAGTTTTTACTTTTACATTTTCTTAGAGTCGGCGCAGTTGTTATAGGAGAAAATAATTAAATTCATGACATGAAATCTTGGGAAATAGAGTATGTTCAGTATTATAAATATTGAATCGTCAAATTACATTTAATATACAATTTCCTTGTTAGTTGTGCGGAATAATTTCTTTATTTTAATGAGGCGATAACTTATGAAATATATATCGAAAATATGTCCTCAAATTTTTTTGCGAAGTGAATTATAGTGGTAGTAATATTAACCAGAAAATAACTACAAAATGTAAAGCAAAATAACAAGTGCCACAACAATTAAAGACCAAATAGCCTATTTTATCTAAAAAATTTTTAAACTTTTACCCATTTCATATAATCATTGAAATTACATTTTCAACTTACTTTATCATAAATTTCTCCATACAGTACTAATAAAATCTATTCTGAATCATCCTGTATTAAAAACTGAAAATGATATATTAAAAATATGTTATTATCAAACATATGTACCGAGTTTGGCTATTTCCAGATGCGTGGTTAGTGTAGATAACTCATGTGATCGAGAAAACATAGATACTCACATTGCCAGCATTTTGATAGGCTGATATAAACAATGTGTCTCTTCAAAAAATTAGTTTTGTTTATCTCATGAAGAAAAAACATTTTAAATTACTGCCATTATGAAATAAGAACTAATTACATATAAGTCTAATCAACTATGCCTACTGTACTAGATTTTTATCAAGTTTGATTATGTTCAATTTTTTAATGTGGAAGAGAAATTGAGAAAAACACAAACGGACAATGGAAAGTAGACTTAAAGAAAAAGAAGAAAAGCCTTTGAGGTCCTGCATACGTATGCACGTCATTATGGTAGCCGTTTTCCCAGGTCTCCGAGATGTGCGCCAAGTTTCGGCCATTACCAGATTATTCGAAAACTGCTAAACTCACATGAGTGATGTCTGCTTAGGAATATTATTCAAAGATTACTATATGTGTGTATACCAATTTCTGGTTCAATAGTAATCATTAAAGCATATTGTGAAGAAGCCAAAATGACAAAAATGGGTGTTTTAGCAGTGCTTTTTGAGCATTGAAATCTTGCTTCAGAATCTTCTATAGAGTGCAGATGTATACAACTCACCTTTATCGTCAAAATTACAGTTATGTCTTGTAGAGATGAGTTTCGGCGAGAAGACAGAACGCCAGTTAGTTAGTTACTTACGCCTAGAGGCTAGGGTAATGAGTGATGTGCATGCTTTCTCGAACTTACAGTTTCTGCATTTGTAGGTCTCGACCGCGCAAAAGACGTCCACTTAGATACCAATTTATAAAAAAACTTAACTTTTTTTGTACTTTGCACAAGAGATTATAATTTTATTTTTAATACTTAATTTTCGACAGATATATTACATAATTTTCAATCTATATTACTGTATTTATGATTTGTTCTGGTTTGAAAAAAATTTAAAATGCAATATATTACGTTTTAAATGTAAAAAATGGACGTATTTTTGTTAAATAGCTGTTGAAAGTCACTGCTACGTGTTCTAAAAATAAGCACTGCCCAGCGCCGCCTTCATTTATTTATAACCGCACAGGGTACTGCAAATAATAATCCGTGACGTATCCAATGCCATATAAGGACGTTTAGGAATACGGTCACGCGTTAGGACTCGACTCTTGCTTTTCTGGATCCGGAGATGGTCATGTCCCAACCGGTTCACTGTACATAAACGCTTGCCTGCCAAAAATTGTATTTAACAAAATGAAAGTCAACAAACACAAGAAAATTTTTTTCATAAAATAAAACTTAACGATGGCGAGAATGTTAAGTGACAAGCTACAAGCTCTTCAAAAACTTAAAAGTATTAATAAATAAGAAAATTATGATTTTGTAGACCGTTCGCTATATGCAGGCTTTAGTATAAAATTTTTGCACTCTAATGATATCAGAGCAGTTGGCTCAGATGGCAAGGTGCGCTGTCTGTAAGAAAACTTTTCGGGTTTGAATCCCGACTGGTCCAAAGTTTTTTTTTTTTTTTTAACTTTTTTTATATCACACAGACTATTATTAGTAGTAGTACAATTGCTTTAATTTTAGGTAATATCCTTTCTACACATTAAAATAAAATGATATTTGACTGTTACGATGTTATTATCAACTATTAGTAAAGATAACAAACTAATTGGTTTTCGCTGTAAATAACATACAATACACATATAAAAATTATTTTTTTTAATGTTTTACGTTCTGCGAGAAATTTTTTACTTTTTTTTGTGCTAACCTTACTTAAAATAAGAGATATTGTGTCTATAACAATAAAAATTTGTCGCCCCGTTCAGATGTACATATCTTATTTTGTGTTTTTTAGACATTAAAATGACACAGTTAAACAATTAATTTTCTGGGATAATTTTTAATGCTCATAATAAGTTATACTGAATTAAAATGTACTAATGCATCTTTGCTTTTCATTTTGATGCATGGAAAATAACAATAACGCAGTGTAAACATTATTAATATAGGCATTCTAATTCGTCCACATTGCTGTAATTATGTAAAAAAATTGTAGTTATCAAACATTTTGCATCACAAAAAAAAAAACATGTTTCTTTAGAAACTACTAAACATCTGCGATATATTTACTATCAACATGTTGTAAAATAAAAACACATTTCAGATGTTGACAGGCAACATATTTTAAAACAGCTCGGGCACTGTCTCAGTGTTATTCTGAAGCCTTCGAAAATTGTCAAATACACCTTTTTATTTCATATATTTCAAAAACAAAAGGTCAGGTAAGTGAGCTTTACGTATCGTCGACACCCACAGGTTATTAGAGACTGTTTTAAAATGAAATAACTGTAGACAAACAAAGTTTTGACTGAAGCATGAATTTCACTTTGCTAGAGAAATGTGCTCAATGAAATGATAGAGCCATTGCTTGAAGTTTGATCAAGTAATAGCCTATGACAAAAGAAAAAAAAATGGTTGGTTTAGTGCGTTGTGTATAGAGGTGATGAGAGACCTAATTTATGTGTCACTGTTACCGTGACAATACTTAAGTGTTTAATGTTTAGTTGCGGCGTAATAATATATTATATTTTAACAATGATTGTGAATTATGTTTTGAATGTAATTCCACGTGTCCGAATAGTAATGTGCTAATAATATAACATTTCAGGTCATAATCAGCATAAAATTATGAACGAAAACACTGCAATCGCATGGCTACTGTACCTACTGTTTTAACTTGTAACAAGAAACAGTTTTTGAAAATTTTATTGTGACCGTTATAATCCGTGATTTTTATCTCTTTGTTACTGTAATTATTTTGTAAACAAATTCAAATGCTAAATAATACATTTCAAAAGTACAAAGTTTAACGTGTTCTTGTTATAGCCTTGATAAATCAGCAGCGCTCATCGTCGCCTTCATTTGTTTTTAGCCTGGCGCGGGACAGCGAATAATAAGCCGTGTCTTACCTGATACCATCTTGGGACACGGTGCAAACACGTCTAGGAAAATTACGTTTACCTGGAAATTTCAAGTGAAAGCACTCCTGAGCTTAGACGACCAATGGGACGTCGTCCAAGGGACAGTTAAACCCGAAGAAGCCAAGGAAAAGGATAGGAAGGCACTATCAAAAATTTCGCTACTAGTAGAGAAAGACCTAATCCACCACATAGAGCATGCGAGACTTCGAAGCAAGCTTGGGGTGCTATGCAGACGCTATTCGAGGATTCAGGGCTCAGAAGGAGAGTCGGACTGTTACGACAGCTGGTACTGACTCGCTTGGACAATTGTAGTTCGGTAGAAGAATACGTCAATCAGATTACCTCGACTGCCCAGCGACTTAGAGACGTGAAGTTCGACATCTCAGAAGAATGGGTCGGGACGTTACTGTTAGCAGGTCTTCCCGAGGAATATAAACCCATGATAATGGGATTAGAAGGCTAGGGGACCTCTATAACCACTGATGCAATTAAAATAAAACTGCTACAAGATGTGAAATTGGCCGGCAACAGCAGCAACCAAATTTGATCGTCGAATATCAACACGGCACTGTACAGTAATTGATACTGCGGTGGTGACTCTCGGAGCAGGGAAAGCAGCACGCTTGTCAATAGTAAACAAACCAAACAACCTCGCAAGAGCTATAATTGTAACAAACCGGGACATTTCGCGGCGAATTGTCATGCGAAGGGCAAGACGAACGACACTAGAAATAGCGAAACAAAATGGAGTGGGGAAACAAAACGGCATGATAACAAGTATAACAATGCATTTTTAGCTTGCATGTACACTAATGAATGTAATGATTCCGCATGGTTTCTAGACTCGGGCACGTTAGTACACTTGACAAATAAAGAATTAGAAGACTCGGTGTCTTCATCCAAGGCTAGAACATTAACTACAAATAGTGAAGAAATAGTAACCAAATCTGTGGGGAATGTGGACATTGATGTGTCAGTTGGTCGCAACTCAAGTGTTGTTACAACTTATGACGTACATCATGCACCAGGTATCACAGCGAATCTTCTATCGGTGAGTCAGATTATAAATAAAGGTCATACCGTAGTATTTGACAAAACAGGTGGTAAAATAATAAATCAGGAAAAAGAACTGATTGCCACTGCAACATTGAGTAATGGCATCTATGGGTTAGATACTACTCAAGTTGTTGATGTCGGTCGGACATATGCTGTCACGCATGACCGTAATATTTGGCATCAAAGATTAGGACACCTGAATAGGATGGACATGTACCACTTAAAAGGAATGGCCCACGGCGTAAATGTTAGTAAGTTACCTTGTGAAACATGTGCAAAAGGTAAGCAGAGTCGTTTACCATTCAAGCCAAGCAAGTTCAGGGCAAGTGAACCCCTTGAACTAGTGCATGCAGACTTGTGTGGGCCCTCAGAAACTGTGTCACTAGGAAGTAGTAGATATTTTCTTGTCCTAATTGATTATATGTCTATACTTTTTTAGCATCGAAAGACCAAGTTTATGATGTGTTTTGAGTGTACTGTGCCATGGTTGAAAACCAGACCAGCAGAACCATCAAGTGTTTTCGATCAGACAATGGCACCGAATTTGTCAACAAAGAAATGACTAATTTCTTGAATGAAAAGGGTATCAGTCACCAGCACACTGTGCGAGCCTCACCTCAACAGAACGGGGTTGCAAAGCGCATAAATCGCAAAGTTGTCGAAAAGGCAAATTGTTTGTTACAGGATGCAGGTCTGCCCAAGGCATTTTGGGCGGAAGCTATTTCTACGGCAGTTCATCTTAACAACAGGAGCCCCACAAAAGCTCTAGGAGACAAAACTCCTTTTGAAGCATGGTACTCCAAGAAACCAAACCTACGGTACCTTCATATTTTTGGTTGCGAGACTATGGCGCAGATACCAAAGGAAAAGAGAAAAAAATGGGACCCACATTCTGAGAAGCTAATATTCACAGGCTATTGCGATGATACCAAAGGATACAGGTTAATGAATCCGGTGACAAAAAGGATTGTCATTAGGAGGTATGTCATCTTCCTGGAGGAGAAAGGCATGGAAATGACAAGAATGCCAGAAATGGTGCCATGGACCGACATTAGTGATGAGGTTACGTCGCAAGAGACCAAGGACGATAATGAAGATGTCCCTTCAGCTTCTGATCAAGATGAGGAAAACTTTCATGGTTTTGAGGAAGAAAATGACCAGTCAGAAGAATTAGAGACTGAACCTTCAAGAAGGTCCAGACGTATTCCGAAGCCTAAGTGACGCTTGATTTTATATCCTATAATGTACCGGAGAATATTGAGCCGAACACCCAAGGGGAAGCCCTAACTGGGAAAAGTGCCGGATAATGGAAGGAAGCAATGGACGAAGAATTAGCATCATTCACCAGTAACGGAACCTTTGAATGGACAGAACTACCTGAGAATGCAAAAACACTCAAGACAGAGTGGGTGTTTAAAATAAAGAACTCGGATTCAAAGGAACATAGGTACAAGGCGAGACTAGTGGTAAAAGGCTGCGGACAAAGGCAAGGAACCGACTATGAAGATAACATTTTCACCAGTGGTAAAATATTCCTCATTAAGATACCTCTTTGCACTATCAGCCAAAGAAAATCTTGAAATAACACACACTATCTGCCAAAGAAAATGTGAAATAGCACACCTGGATGTAAAAACCGCTTATTTACACGGTGAATTGGATGAGGAAATATATGTACAGCCACCCGAAGGCATGCTAGATAAACGACCTGGAAATGTGTGGCGGCTAAAGAAAGCGATATATGGGTTGAAGCAAAGTGGAAGGTGTTGGAACTGCCGTTTGAATCGAGTTCTCATGGACATGGGACTTCAGCAATCCAAAGCAGACGCATGTATATACTTTAGGAAAACCAATAAAGGTTTGATTGTATGTGCCATCTACGTTGATGACCTTATTCTCTTTACAAATGAACCTTGCATACAAAAGCTAGTCCAGAAGAAACTCAAACTGGTAACATGAAAAACCTAGGAAGTATAAATAAATGTCTAGGCATGAGAATTACTAGAAATCGGAAGAAAGGCAAACTATGGATTGATCAGAAGGATTACATAGACCACGTGCTTGAGAAATTTGGTATGTCCGATTGCAATCCAGTTGCAACACCCATGGAAGCTGGTTTGAACTTAAAGAATCCAACAGGGGACCCAACAAATAATGTCAGTCAGAGTACTGTGCCCTGTAAAGAGACAGTACCCTATCAACAGGCGGTCGGTAGCCTGCTCTATCTATCTCAAGTCTCGAGACCAGACATCTCGTACACGGTGAACTGTTTATGCCAATTCAACATATCTCCTCAGAAATGTCATTGGCTTGCCATCAAAAGGGTTCTTAGCAGGGACCTCAGACTAGAATTTGACAGCAGTGACAGTGATGAATTAGTGAGCTACAGTGACGCAGATTGGGGCAACGAGAACAACGGTAGACATTCGACTACTGGCAGCAGTGTTAAATACAAGGGCGGTGCGATATCGTGGTTTAGCAAGAAGCAGCGAACAATCACACTCAGCACCATCAAAGCGGAATATATGGTCCTCAGTGCCACAGTCCAGGAAACCCTATGGTTCAGAACTTTATGTAATGAACTTCGTTCCGAATCTGATCCCGTGCCCTCGTTTGTCCATTGTGACAACAAAGGAACAATTCATTTGGCCAAAAATGATATTACCAGTCAAAGGACAAAGCACATCGATATCGGGAATCATTTTTTGAGGCAGCATGTTCAGGACAAAGCTATTGAACTTGAATATGTGTCATCTGAAGAGATGCTGTCTGATATATTGACCAAGCCCCCTCACTAAAGAAAAAACACGAAAAATTTGTTCATCTGATGGGGTTCAGATCATTTTTTTTTGTAATTGTCATTTAATAATTTTTTTTTGTTGTATGGTAACAGTGAAATCAAGACCAATTTAAGGGGAAGTGTTGGGAAAATATATTGTTCATGAAAGTGAAACTGTACATTGACAGTGGCAGTGCCTGTCTTTTTTTCAGTGTGTGTGCTAAAACCATGGTGGCAGTATGTAGTAATGTCGAGTGTGTGTAGACTCTTAAAATATATAGTGTAATTAGCAGTGAGTCTATGTGTTTCTTGTATTCACAACTACTACTACCCTAACAGTTAACCCATTCGGCGGATTAATTCAACAGAATCCAAATTAACCAAAAATGGCAAAAATTCATTTAATAGGTATAACAAAAGGTTTCAGATATTGAATCAATAGGTTTTACATCAAAATAACAGAGAATATAGATACAAATACATTAATTGGGGATGAATGATGCATATCAGCGGACTACTTTCGCGACGCAATAATCTTAACCAACCCCCTGAAATGGCTGACCAGCGTGCGTCGACAACCTATGACATGAAGAAATTCTGTGAAGAACGTAATCAACCACAATGTCAGTGCCAGAATTCCTAGAGCCTACACAAGAAGTTACTCACTTCACCAGGAAAATTTAATAAACTACTAAAAATTGCCAAAAACTCAAAAAATATGAAAAATAAAAGAAAAGGGTGTGTCAACAAAAATAATTATAATTCTACTTTGATCAATTAGAAACCTAACAAGCCAGGAAAATAAAAACAAAATACTCTACATTAAAATTCCTAACTGTATTTTATACATACAAAAATTTTGAAAATTGAATTTAATTCGCTTATGTTCCCAATTACTAAATTATTGAATTCTGTTGTCATCTCGAACACCAGATGAACCAGTACTAAGTAAGACACATTGCCTGTAAGTAAAGAATTTAAAAAAGGGTTTTATATAAATTTACGTAAGGTAGGGGGAAGTGCCTACACACTTCACAATATGCATGTGAGAGAAAAATAGAGTGTTATGTGTTTTATTTGCTAGATTTTGTCGGGTTTTAAATCACGTGCTATTTACAAAAGTGTCATGAAAAACTACAGGAGAAGGGGAGAAAAGGCAGCGGTAAGAACAGCAGCAGTATCTGGGAAAGTGACAGGTGAAGAAGGGAATTTGCTTGGAGGGTGAGGGTGAGGAAATAGTGGCAGCTATGGCGGCATTAACTGATCAGTGACGGACAGTTTAACTAGGGTAGAACGACTGGACTTATAATGTAAAGAAAATGGTTTTTCTGAAAATGTGGATTATCCATAATTTCAATTTCAGCATCAATTGTCCTCTTGATTATTACACTTAGTTGGGATTTCTCTATATTAAGTAGGAAATTTCTTAAATGGAAAACACGCCAAGAGGGTTTCAGTATATTCAAGATCCATAATCAATTATATTGCAATAAATATGTTTTTTTTTGTGATTTTCAAATTTAATTATGAAGAAAAATTTTTATGTATAAATGAATCCCTCGCTATAAATTAAATACCTTAGGCCAAAGCAATTTGAATTACTCTTCTTTGTCTAACAAAGCAATTGTGCTTGATCATTTAGCCTACTACAAACATATTTCTACTATGATTTACATATTTGTTGTCATTTGCTGGCAGACACATAATCAAGTTAGGATATATCACGGTCTCTGTTTCCAGTTACACTCAACTATAAGCAGCATAAACCTTATGACACAGTACTTTAACAATATTATAGATATAAAAATAATTTCTAAACTGCCAATAAGAAGTATGGATCTTATGCTTACTGATATCTAAATAAAAATGCAATTACTGTAATGCAGCGTAATTGTATGAGGCATGATGGTTCAGTTTTATGAATTGAAAATCCTTGCCTTCTCAAAATTACCTTAAATTATTACTTTAGAATAAAAAATAATTATGTGAAAGCAGTATAAATGATTGATAATGGCTGAAATAGTGAGTGTGTTAGCTTATAAGCTGTATATTGGCAGAGAGTTAAAGTGTAGTAATGACAAAGAACAGTTTCTAGCAGATGGAAAGATTCAAAACAATGGCAGTTTGACTTTACACTTGGGTGCATGAGATTAAATTATGAAGTTGTTAGAAACCAAATAAAGTTTTTAAATATGCAATGCTTATAAAACCAGTTCTATTAGCTATTAACTCAAGAGTATTGTTATTCAGGAAGTGAATAAGTTGATCTATTAATGGTAATTTGATGGTAATATCTGTAGTAAGGTTTTTTACTGCAAATGTAGAAGCAATTGGGTTTCTAGTGTACATTGCTCACATGGCCACATTCATGATCTCAGCAGTCCTAACTGTTTGTTGTATAAACCAACTCCCTCTTCTTGTCTGAATGTTGATAAAATGAAATAAGAACTACATATTTTTATTTTGTTTGTATTTAGTAAGTCCCTTTGAGGAACTTAATTGTACTTAAACTTGGCTAGGACAGGATATATTGTGAGCAGACTCTCTTGCAGAGAAGCAAGTTTATATCAAAGATCTGAGGCTGTCTTTTGACTCTGATAACTGTTGACTCAACCATATTGCATGTACTGTGTGAACCATAGATTCTTACATCATCTGTGTCTAGTTGTAGGCACAGTGTATGTGCATGGCATGAAGGCCATCACACAGTGATGTGATTGTGTTGTAATGTTGTGTACGTGTGAGCAGGGCATCAACCTGAGTGGAGGGCAGAAACAGAGAGTGAGCCTGGCCCGAGCTGTGTACAGCAATGCTGACCTATATCTGATGGATGACCCTCTCAGTGCTGTGGACAGCCATGTAGGGAAACATATATTTGAGAATGTAATTGGTCCTGCTGGAATACTGCGGAAGAAGGTAAGTGTTTGAAGGTGCAACCTATCATGTTTTACTATGTTTTGTTGGGTATAGTAAACTCCTACTGTTCCAGGCTCCGATTATCCAGTTTTCAGATTATTTATGCGACAGTCTTTCCAAGCATATTTAAAAAAAAAATTGTGATTTTTTTGATGTGTTATCTTGACAGATTTGCAACGCACCCTTGCTACTCTTATGTCTTCTTTTGTGCTTCTTGGACAGCACAAGTTGCCTCTGGCTGCGGTCATAGGAGCACAAATGGAGATTTACACAGAGCAAGAATAAAGAGAAAGATATAAATGAGAAAGATATAAAAGAGAGAGAGAGAAAGAGAGGCGTGAGCATATAGTGGCCATGCTGGTATGCTGCAGTGGCCTCTGCTGGCAGTTGTGTAGTGGCGCCAGTCTGTAGCATCCTCACTCACACTATAAACCCTTCCTCCATTCATGTACAATTGTTTGTGTCATCAATGTGTGGCAGGGAATGGAACCAGCTGTGTAATAACAATCTCTCCAACTTTGTTTACAACTGGGAAAGTGGCAGACACATTCTGAGCTTGAGAAAAGTTTTTAATGTTTGACTTTAACACCTGCCTGTGCCCGAGAGTCAGGGAAAAATTGATTCGGACAGGTGAATTGTAATTTTTACGTGTACATTTGGCAGGCTATAAAAAAACTGTCCTTTCAACGTGACCTGACAGAGACAAAAAGCACACAAAAGTAACTTTCCTTATGAAGATGACGGGTATTGGTAATGGACGAATCTGATGCTGTCTGGGGAAACAAGACGCACGACCGAGCCATGTGGCTGTAAGGGTGGTCCCCCCCTGGTGGGTGCTCTGCCAAAAGGAGCATCCTGTGCATTCTTGTAGTACCTAGACGATCAGGCTGGAAAACCTACAAATGCCATGGAAATTAGGTAGTACTACAGGCGACCAGATAGCCCCATGATGAGGTTTTCTCTTGTGCTTGGTCTGGGTTGGTCTCGTAGTGGTGGTGGTTACCCGTATGCTGGGCAGATATAGAAAGAACTCTTCCTCTGAGAAAGGTCGATGAGTAGGCTGCAAATGGTTACCCGTATGCTGGGTAGATCTGGAAAGGACCCTTCCTCTGAGAAAAGTAGATGAGTAGGCTTCAAAAGTGCCCAGTAGCAGACCTGGACAGTCTGTTAGGGGTTAGATAGGCCCCGACTCAAACCAAGAGGCAGTTGAGCTGAGGATCTCAGCCGGGGGACAGGACTGTGAGCGAGATCCTGGGATGGGTGGCCCAAGGCTCTCTCGCTAGCTACTGTTACTCCTTTGGAAGGTGGATGGAGGCGCAGGCTAGAGTTTCGTGTAGGGGTTCGGCGGTTCCAACTGACTGTTAGCTGAAGTCCACTGCGTGGTAGAGCGTGATCTCTCCCCACACCGGGCCGGGCGCCAGTATGGCTTTATGCTAAGAGGCACCGTCAACAAACAAAGCCACGTGAAATTGTGTGTAAATTGTAGGTACAAGTTACAGGTTCTCGCATTGAAAAATAATACATGCTCTATTTACTGATTTTGCTCAAGATTAATCTTACGTGAGACAATATTCTCGCATGTGAAACATGGTATGAGTTTTGCATGTACCTTGCATTGTGTAAAAAGCTTCTTTATGACCTCTTCAGGAGTGACCAAAGTTTTGTTGCCTGCTTGTAGCAAGCCCCATTTGTGTCGGGCATTGGCAGCTCAACTGGAAGAATCTCGGCTCTTGGGGATGCACACCTCCAGCCCTGGGTACAGCAGCTACCATCTCACATTAAAGACACTGACTACTTCCTAGAACACCTCTCCTAACTCGGCACCATCCCTCAAGAAGCCTACATGGTCATCATAGATGTTACGGCTTTGTACACCAACATCCCCCGTGCTTTGGGATTGTCAACCATCGAACACTACCGGTGAACAGCAAACCTACCACCACATTCCTTGTTGAACTGGCCAGACTCACGCTCACTAACAATAGTTTCAGATTCCTAAACAACTACTTTCTGCAGATCAAGGGCACAGCAATGGGCACCTGCATGGCTCCTTCTTATGCCAATATTTTCATAGGAAGGCTTGAGGAAAACTTCCTCGCTCACCAACCAATTCAGCCTCACTGCTGGATAAGATTCATAGATGATATCTTCTTGATCTGGACCTCCGCAGAAAATTGCCTTGTTGACTTCCTGAATAGCCTCAACTCAACCAGTCCACTCAAGTTTACATGGTCATACTCCAAACACATGCCATATTCCTGGATGTCGAACTAACACTCCACAATGGTACTATCAACACCTCTGTCCACACCAAACCTACCAACAACCTACAGTATCTGCACTTAGAAAGCTACCACCCTTACAATACAAAAATGTCGCTACCTTACAGCCTTGCCACAAGGGCAAAATGCATATGCTCCACCGAGAATGACCTAAACAAACAATGTGACCAAATAGCCATAGCCTTCATCAACAGAGGTTACCCCAAACCAATTGTACACCAACAGATCTAATGCGCCGTCACAAACACATAAATCAAAACCATTAATTCAGACATCCTCCTGGTTGTTCCTTACCGTGAAGGCTTAAAGAAACTGAAGACTATATTGAACTCTGGTCACAAAATCCTGGCTGCCTCACCACAGACACAGGACTTGTTTTCAAGGCCTCCCAGATTGGTTTTCAAGCGACCACCAAACCTCCGCAATAAGCTAGTCCGTCCGAAACTCAACACCAACTGCAACCTCCAACAAAATAGTCAACCCCAGAGGCTCCTATCCCTGTAATAGTTCTCGCTGTGGTTCCTGTGCCATTCATCAGCCGTCTACCTACTTCAACAGCAGACTGACAAACCACACATATCCTATTCAAGGCAGCTACAACTGTGCTACAACAAACCTCATATACCAGCTCCAATGCAAACACTGTGATGAAAGTACATAGGCCTAACCACCAACACACTAAGACAGAGAATGAATGGCCACAGGGCAGACACAAAGCAAGCCCTAGCAGGGCGCAACATCTGTCGACAAAAAAAGCCAGTTGCAGCTCGTGCGGTTTCCCACAACAAAGACTTGACTCCTGCTACAGCACCAGAATTGTGAATTCCTTGCCATCTTCTTGAAATAGTTCAGAGCTCAGACGCTGGGAACTGGCCAATCAATACATCACGAAATCAAGACAACCTCCGTGCCTTAATGTCAGATAACTATTTTTTATGCTTCCCTATCCATTGCAAGCCATCACAACCTGACCTACATTACTGTCCCATGTTTGAAATTCCCGCCATGCGTAGTTTGCCTTCCGGCCGCTAGGCTTACAGGTAACAGCACACACTGCCTCTGGACTGCAGTATGCTATAGCTTGCCGCCCGAGGAGACATCGCGACTATGCTTCCGCGGAAAAATGTGTGTTGTCCTTTCGTGTGCGTGTACCTGTTTACAAGTATCACCTGCAAGTATTTGTAACTCTGTCTATTACCCTGTTTTATTTAACAGATTTTATTAAATATTTTCTTTTCTTTCATATATTATATGTTCCAGGTAGCACTAGGGTATTTATTTCCAAGACAACTTTTACACAATACAAGATACAGTGAACCCTCAATAACTCGGATTAAAAGGGGGGAGAAGCTGTCCGAGTTACGATTTGTCCGTGTTATCGAGGGATGTCCGGAGAGGTGGGGTATCAGTA
>PNEQ01094722.1:25829-56476 GCA_003012365.1 Medauroidea extradentata
TACGTAACTATCGTAACAAGTTACGGGAGGGCCACCATGCAGTGGGAAAATTAACGTAATGTGGAGGACTATAAAAGAATGTCAAACAATGTGGGCAGTCAGATCTTTATTTATTTTTTATGCTGCTACTTCTGGCTGATTCTTTTTATCTCTGTGCTAGAGGCTGGCACCAGGCTCCCTTCTATCTCATAAAAGTTTTTGTCTGGCTGGCGACAGCCAATGTGCACCTGTGAGAGAGATAAGAAATGATCGTTGGAGATAAGCTAGGGAGGTTGCGAGCGGAAGTAGTCAAGGTCAACCGGTACAGTCTCGTGCAATACAAATGCCGCACGTGACCACACACATCTCACACAAGATGTTTACATTGAAAAATACCTTACGTCCGTATATTACAGCGTAGGGGCAGCAGCCAACTGCTAGTCTGATAGTTACGCTACCCTCCTACAAAGTTACAAAGGTATAAAAATAATTTTCCTCGTATACATGAATAAATACGGTACTGTAATTAACAATCCTTCTGGGTCACTGTACATTATGTGAACATATTTTAACACTACTAATTTTAAAATTTAATTTTATATATGTAAATTGCATCATAGAACACATAATTTAAAGCTGTATTCTTACACAAATTGTCATATTGTAAGGCAATAAAATTTTAATCATGTTCTACAGAGTTACCGTATTTACTCGCGTAATCGCCACATATTTTTGACCAAGTTTTAGGCCCAAAAAATGAGGTGCGGCCATTATAAGGGGTTTTCAAAAAATTACCTTATAAATTTTTTTTGGGTTAGAATATAACAAATGTAAATTTTTTTCTATATTTACTCGTTCATGACGTGAACATTACTTCTAAAATAAAGAAAAAGATTTTGTCGGTCTATAGTAAAATGGAAAAATTAAGACTACTAAATCTTGTTAATCCATTCACGTGCGTCACTCAATGAAAATCGTTTAAAATTATACCGCATAAGACGTTTACATTTTACGGTCCATTACATGTACGCTATTATTTCCCGTGAAACGTTACAACTCTCAGACGCCGTTACGTTATCAACAGAGCATCATCAACAAGCGAGCGTGACTCATCGTGTGCGGCTTGGGCATGGATGTTGTTTTGTTCTTTCACCACCTACATCAGCTCTTGAAAACATTGTTGTTAAAGTGGCATAAAACCTTCTCACCAATTTTTCTACATCGCAATGCAAAGCAATGATTTTTAATTTTTCTTTTTAATGTCCGGGACAATTTGTTTTTCAACCGTGAATTCATTGTACATACCAGAACAAAATAATTTTCCGTTCATGTGTCATTATAACCCGTAGTTACCGTCATTTCACAAGCACCACACTGAAATGTTTATTTACGTGCCTGGCTCGCAGGACGAAGAGGGAGGAAAGATAAAGAAGTGAGAGGTCAGCCTGCTGCGTTGCATCTTTACTCACGCGTCGCGCGCCTCGCTAGCTACATTTTACCACACGGAACTTGACAGATATTTGCTGTGGGATTATTAAAGGCTAAGTAGCGATGGACGACTTCGTTATAAAGTTTAATACTGTTCTAAAATATAATGGGATGAATTTAAATCCAGCAGAAACGATTTTTTATGTCTTTTAAGCAAAAAATAATTAATTAAAAATTATTAAATTTTTTTAAAAATCCTGTTCGAGTTATCCGAAGTCCGGGACATCGAGGTCCGAGTTATCGAGGGTTCACTGTATGTGCAAAACTAATGTGAGATTGCAACCTCTCATGTGAGAATTTATCATGCAAGGTAGATCTAGAATGAATTCAAGAAAAAGGGTATGCCCTATTTTTTGGTGCGTGGTCACATAACGTACAGAAGGAAGAATTCTACTGTTCGTTCTGCGCTGGTCATGTGACCAATTGAAGGCTAGTCGTGGGGATGGAAGTACTGTAAATCTTGATTATTGAGCTATGTGAAAGATTTTACATTTAAAATAGTAGTCACTAATGTGTTTTTAATTCGTAGTTTATAAGAGGAAGAGCTGAAATAGCACACATGTAAACAAAATATTGTACTGTAACATGATGTTAATTTTATCATGTTAGTGTTTTCCTGAAAGCTAATTTTTTTTTGTGAAGTAATGGCTTTAAATGTCAACAGAAGCCATCAACAAATATCCTGCAAGAAGACAACTTGCTACAAAATGTATGTGTGAAATGTTTTGTAACCACACTGTTTTGATATTTTAAACCATAATATTGCTGCTTAAATGATTAACAAAGAAATTTTTTAAAATGTTTACCTGGATGACTATTTGTTACCACTAAATCTATGTAAATGTGATTGTCCTGGTTTTTAAATACAGGTTTGCTTATGTGTGTTTTTTTCTGGTTCCGATTCATACACTAGATGTGGAGTTGAGTGGAAATACATGCTTGATTCGTAGGCACTTTTATCTATTTTGAAGAATCGTTGTTGCCCATCTTCTGCATCAGGTACGGATTCAGCAATGAGTTTTAGGGTCAATGAATATCCGGTGGTAATGTAAAAAAAAAAAAAAACAGCTTTTTGTTTGGCATGCACTTTGGTGTGATCATCTAAATTTATTTCCTCTACAAATAACCAAAGTCGTTGTGAAATGGTCCTTCACAGAGTTCACTTTATTTTAAGATCTCAATTACATTGCACTGCATTTTTATTTATTTATTTTTATTTGGTTAAGAGTGACAATTTCTACTACCTACCTTCACCTTTCCCTTAGATCCATCTGTGAACTGCATGTATAACATTTTTGTTTGTAGCATATTAATCTGCGACATTTCCCCCCCCAGGATTTCAGAATCTTTGTAGTCTTTAAAAGAATAGCTGCATCTGTAAACAACAACACTATTAAAATTTAAATGTTGATGGGGTGGGGGGATATATTTTTCAGTTACAAACTATGCCTTAATTCACATAATAATTTTACGTAATTTGCTATAGCAATTTTTTAGTTGGTATTGTAGCTGCTCCACAAATTTTCAGCATAGTTTTTATGGTGGTGCTGTGTGTTTTAGCCACATGGTTGCCTAGGCAACGGCTGTACCTATATCACAAGTAACGTGCGATGAACAAGCACAGAGACAACCAAGAGAAAGCACACATAGCAGACCACAGAGTATGGTAGAAAATAGATGTTTCCTAAATCAGTACTATTTTATTTATTTAGTTGCATTCTGTTGGTCCTAAATGAGCTACTGTAGCTTTAGGGTACAGAACTTGCAAATTTACACAATTTACAATTTTTTACTTTACATACACAACTAATATAACAAGTATTTCACAGTAAAAGAAAAAGAATGTCCTGTGACAAAGTTGTATAACATTAAAATGAGAATAAAAGTGCAAAGTTAGTGTAATGTTCCATAAAATTAATTACGTCACTAAAATCACATTGCCAATTTCAGGTGAAATATAAGCTCCTCATTTCTAGTGCATAAGTTGAGTGTTAATTTTCTAAATCCAAATTAACAGTATTTCATTGGTATCCTAAAATATTGTATTTAGAGGTAGAATAGCTAGGCTGATAACAACCTATTTTACACAAACATATCAAAAATACACAAATACATCAGTCATATATTAAAATATTCATTAACTGAATAGAAGCTGTATTTTACTTGAAAATTTTTTATGTTGAATTTAAACTTTATAGTGTATGTTTTACTTAATTTTTTACGGTCAGTTGGTCAATTATTAAATGCTTGGTACCTTAGAAGTATGCAGAACCTACAGACTACTAGCGCTATTAATTCATCTTCCCATCACTTTTCTCCAGTCTCCATGACTTTAGACGTTAACAAAACTTAGCCTACTAGAGTTATAAGGTTATTTTAGTCAAGCGACCAGGAAGCTCGATCACCAGAGGTTAATTAATTTGTGATTTAAGGCTTGCATGCAATTTGCTTGATTAAGTTATTGAATGCCAACATTGTGTCCTATTTAACGACTGTCATGGGACTTAACTTAGAAATCATCTTTTAATTGATGGTGTATTTAAACTGAATGATAAATGTATGTTTGGAAATTAAGATGGGACCAAAAAATGCAGTTGTTAAAGTGAAAGATTCGAAAAATTCACTTGACCAAAAGACTTTAAAATGAGAAATTACTGTACTTCATTCGGACCATCTTTTAAAATCTTGAATTGAAATTTTACTCTACCCAGGCTTACCTCATGACTTTTGGTCTATTACCTTTCTCCGTAGATGACTTGCTAGTGGACAAATGTTAAAGCAATAAATTTTCTCAAATGTCCAATTACCTACATATAAATTTGTTATTATAATAAAGTCCAATTTAACTTTCAGCCAATTTGGTATAATCACTGCATTATTTTCAGGCTGAACATGGCATTTTTGTTGTTGGAATAACAGAACAGTAAAAATAATGCCATATTAAATATTATTTATTGTTCTGTGCACCTTCGTGTGTTCTTAGATGTTAAAAGAAAAATTAATGCCTAAATTTAAAATTTTGTCAGTTTTCTTATGGAAGACTATAGTGATTCATTTATATTGTGGTGTCAATAATGAAGTTAGTGAAGGTAAAACGATTCGTGGCAGACATTAAGTGAATTACAGTACCAAAGTTGTAAGAGCAACGAACAGTGAAACAACTTTAAGTGAGGCAATAGCACTTACTGTACTTATTTTCTTTTGAATGGTGAAATGTACATACACTTCTATGTGATGTGTGCAGACAAGACTTCTGGTGACCCATGGTATTACGTTCTTACCAGAAGTAGATCTCATTGTAGTCCTGAAGGATGGAGAAATATCAGAACAAGGAACTTACAGAGAGCTGCTGGAAAAGAAGGGCTCTTTTGCAGAATTTCTAACACAGCACTTGAGAAACAATACATCTTCTGAGACAGGTAGGTAAAGTGTTGTTATATGATATTGGATACCATTTATAACGAGGCACAGAAATTATTCCTGCTTCTTTGCCTTGATTTAAGTTGACTGTCTAACAAAAGTTCTCTTTTTTGTATTTCTGCATCCAAAAATTGTTGGCGATGTAAAAATTAGATTTAATTAAAATTTTAAAGTACAGTAACTCACTTTTTTTTTTTTTTTTTTTAAACTTTTAATTTAGTTTTGTAGTCGCTGAATTGCGTTAGGCTGGTAGAACAACGAGAGTGTGTCGGAAGGGTGACTGTGTTGCGGTTGATCTCTCGCCTCTTGTTAAAAGATCTGGGTTTGATTCTCAGTGGGGTCACTCCCGATTTTCACATGTTGGAAACATGGCAGGCATTGCCATTGGAAAACGTGTTTTTTTTTTCTGGGTATTCCCATTTCCCCTGTCCTTGAATTCCATCACTTCGCCACACTCTCCTCTTGCTACTATCACCATCACTCACTGACCAAAATGTCTTAAATCTACTCCACTGACTGATGGAAGCAGTTAACATTCACCTCAGGTATCACTATTCATCAAAAGTAGCAATTGTTCCTTCATGGTCTTAAACACCTCTTTACGACTTTGCTAATGTTAGGAGCAAGTGTTTAACTCGTAACACCATACTCTTTACAAGCATTTCACGAAATTTAATTTTTATATTCTAGATTATCCTGTGGTCTTAGGAACTAAAGCCTGCTGGTTGTGTTAAGGCAGGAACACCAGCTTGGTGTCTGAGTTTGTAATTATCAGGATATGTTTGGCAATTGATGAAGAAAATAACTCTCTGGTTTGTGATGCCCATCTTTCAGTTGTAACCTTACGTTAACACTTTTTGTATTTTTGAAGTCGTAATCACAGGGAACTATGTTGACCGTTAAATTAGTTTTCTTGGTTTTGTAGATCGTGATGAACACAGAATAATGGTTTCGCGTTCCTTGGGTTTTTCCACACTATTACACTGATCCCATTTCACTGCAAAAGAGTGCAGTTAGACAAAAGTTTGTAGAACATCCCTACTAGCACTGAATATTCTTGAGGCTGGTAGCAGCTGAGGGTTTTTCAAGGCAAGGACACAGCCACTTGCTCACCAATGTAAGGTTGACCAACACACTTTTGCTGACAACCTTCTAACTAGATATATTTACAGTGACTTGTTTTGAGCTGCTCCAGCCACTTGTTTAAATACTTGAAGCACTCCATACCTAATCAGAGGAAGAATTTTTCAACTTCTCCTGGATCTATTTTCCATTTGTTATTAGGTTTGGGTGTTCCGTGGAGGCCATAACACTTAAACATGATCGTCTTAGATTCATATACATCGCACCCTTAATTTTTTTTAGGCTTTTTATTGTGATATTCTTTGTGCTATTCAGTCACAATTTATTGTCTGATTTCTAGAATAGTGTAAAACATTGACTTGGGATGCCACGTTGCTACACCATCTCTGTAGAGGAAATTTTTTATTTAATTCATTTAGTGAAATCTCATTACAAAGTACATGAAGGAAATTGAAAATTTTACGCTTAATACTGAAAATACTTTATACTGAACAGTTAATAAATGAAAAACTCTCTGTAAGAGTTTCCTTAAATCTACTTTACAATGAAAAGTACTTTAAATTGAAGCACTTTATACTGAGATTTCACAGGGTATTATATTGTATTTCTAACGAGTTTCAAGAAGGTTCTCTCGACTCTCATTTTTCTGGAATTGGAAGACCATGTCAAATAATATGATTTAGAGAGAGAAATTTTGTCAATACATGGATTTAATTTTTTTTACTATCAGATTATAATAATTGTGTTAGTGTTAGACTGTTTTATGTACGAATGCTTTTAATTTGTGTATTGATATTTACTTTCAGAATTATTGAAATGAATACACTGTATTGTTTGTGTAACTTTTGTAAGAATTTAGATTTAATATAATTGCCAGTGATAATTTTAAAACATAAAGTAGAATAAAATTCACTGTGTATCGAAGTAATATTGTAATTTTTGTGTCCTAATGTAGTTTCAGTTTTTTGTATTATATATTCAAAGCTTCTATTTACTTTCAGATCTAGATAGTTGTGTGGATGCAGAGGAACTTTTCAGTGAAAGTTCTGATGCTGATGATTCCAAACATGCAAGAGTTAGCTCAGGATCATTACAAAGGTATATTACATTATATTTTACATTGCTGTGTTAAGGGCTACCAAAGAAAGGTATCAGCCAGTAAATTGTCTGATAGTTTTAGTTATCATGGTGTATAAAATATAATGTAGGGAAGTGTGATACGTATGGTTTATTTTGCTGGCAGCAGGTATTTTCTTATCATTTTGGTTCGTTGTCATACAAATACGAAAGTATATTTAAATAACAAATTTTTAATTAAATTAAACTTTATAAAATTTTTGACCAAAAATGTAGATACAAGTGTAGAGTTAAAAAATAATTTTTTAGTAAGAACTTGTATGAATGAAATTAACATACAGTAGAACCCCGATTTAATGAAATGCCTCGGGACCCGTAAATGTTTACTCTAAATCGATGTTTCGTTAAATCCAGCTTTAAATTATTTAACTCTCCCCCCCCCCTCCAAAAAAAAGAAGTTGAATCCTCAGGCATGTTTCGTCGGAAATAGAGGTAATTTTAAGAAATTATGATGGCCCACATCAATAACGTACCGCAGTTACCATGACAATAGGTAAGTCGCAGCCGTAAAAGAAAAAAATTTGGCAAAAAAACTTTAAAAAATTGCCAGTGGGACACTCATCAAACGTGCGCCCGGTGAGTTTGGCTGCCCGCTTGCGCACATCAACACGTGAGAAGTGATGATAAACACCGCCGAGTCGTATTTCTTTTCGTCTTGCTCCTGCTCCTCCAAGAAAATTTAAAAAATGCAGTGAAAACTGAAGTAAAAGTTTGCGATACAATGGTAAAATAATAAATAAATACGCGCAGCGGCAGCCATTGTAACTTATAGGCTGACGTGCTCGTGAAAGAAACTGGTTGCTGCATGCTAAAAATTCTTTGCACTTGAGCGTTTTTTAGCATCTGTGAAACACATTATTTACGATAATAAATTTGTAATAAAAGTCTGCATAAATAATATAATAACATATTTATTTTTATAAATACGCTGGATTTGTCACGGGACGCTACAGAAAATACGCTGGACACCACTGCATTCTATCAGTAAAAGAATTAATTGGTAAAGCACGCTGCATGGTAGCGCATTCTGATGGAGACGCGAAGAACTGTCTGAATTAGTACCCGTGCGGTCTGCTGCCACGCTGTGTGGACTGGGTGCTTGTTCACACGCTAGGTGCGCGTGTGTTACGCAACAGTCTTGCTCTCTCGGCCGTGCACGCTCAGCTCAAAGTCACTCCCACAGCCAAAGTTTTCAACGAATTTTAACGATTTTTTTTTGTTTCTCGACGGATGGTGTAACACTATTTACGGAGAAAAATTAATAAACTGCGGCCAGTAAGCACATTTTTAATATTCTTATCACTACACTTTATGTTTTATTTGATCAAGGTTACTTAGTTATTTCATACATTTTTGTAATTTTTTGATAGTTCCTAAAAATCCTTTCGTTAAATCACTGTTTTCGTTATTCCCAGGTTCGTTAAATTGGGGCTCTACTGTAGCTCACTGTTTGGGTTTAACTGATTTGTAAAAGGAAATATAAATCAGAACTCTGTAGGAGTTATCCATGAAGAGCATTGACGCGGCTTCGGCGGTGGTCTTGGGCGGTGAAGGTCACGTTGGTGAGCCGAAACCTCTTGGTGCGGGAACTCTGTCGGCGAGGGCGCGATGGCTAGGTGGCGGCGTGCTCCACTCCCAGGATGCACTCCCGAAGCGTCGACTGCCGTCTTCCTCGTCGGACTCTCCCCACCTCGTAAAGGCTATTACAGCGAGGGAAACTAGCGCTGCACTGGAGGTTTCTCTTCCACAGCAGGTGTAGCCGAAGGTGGAAAGGAAGAAGTGGCAACAATGGGGCGCTGATACCCCGGACAGAATTGCACGAAAGTGCCTGGGTTAGGAGTTGCGTCGGATGGGGGTCCACAAGGCGAGGATGGGGTTGAGATGGAAACGGGTGTGGAGGAGGGGGTACTAAGGAAGGCTGATCCACCAGGAGACTGTAATGCCAGCCGGACAATGGTGTGGCCGTTGAGTGGTGTGCCTCGTCGAGCGGCGGCGGAGACCTCCCTCTGGATCTGTACTAACTTGACAAACTCCTGTCGGGCCCTCAACTTCCTACCGACCTCTTAGGCATAGCCCGACTGTGAAGATGGAGTGATACGGCCAGCTGATTGTTGGAGACGGGTATCCCGTAGGATCGCCTGTCGTGGCATGAAAAGCCTTAAGGCGGCGGGACTATTGTTGGTGCTGGGCAGGCGGACTTGTAGAGGAGCGCTAGAAGTGCGCCTCAACACGTCCCTATGCCTTTTCACCTCTTTCAGTCAAGACATGACCTGACACCGCTCGGAAAGAGCACAATGTATTCGTGCTACCTCCAGAGGGCCTATGTAGAAAATCTGGAAGGCGCGCGGCTTACGCCTACTCCCAGTCGTAGAATGATTAAGACGACCCGATTTCAAACTCCCGTTGCGATACTATGGGATCCAGGGGTCCCAGGTGTCCTGCAGGTGGATGGGTTTGTCAACAATGGAAAGGTACGGTGAGTGAAGAAAAGAAAGGAATGATGAGCTGTGTTGTTTATTGGCATACGCCAACAATGGAACTGAAATACCCTGTTGCGTAAAAAGCCTGAAGGGCGTGTAGGAAGGAACCGAAGAGCACTAGCTTCCGTGGGGAGAGTCGTTGATGCAGGTGACGACGCCTCGGAAAGCGGCTCTTGTTTGGCGAAGCTGGACAGCTGGTGTAGAAGGCTTTCATGGTCGTGATGGGCGCTTCTGGAAGGGATCCGGCGGTCGCTGGTCTTCCGGGCCTGGAGCTGTAGCTTGCAGTGGCGTTGAGGGTAGAGAAATCTACCGCAGCTGAACCTTTCAGTGTTAGCAGGAGACGATCTGCTCGTGGCAACTCAACCGAGTGGCAAGTAGAATGCGACTGACTTCGGTGGCTCGCGCTCCCTCTTTTATACCCTTCTCAGGTCGGTCTGTGGTGATTGGCCGGTCGCTTGCCTAATGAGGAGACGGCTCGGGCATGAGGGGGTGGTCCTTCCCTCCTCTGTGGTCTCTGTGCTGTGGGTGGCGTGTCTACAGGCGGCAAAGCGCCTCGTAGAAAAGATACGTTAGATTATCCTTGCCCGGGGTTTTTGGGAACAAAGGATAACTAAGGATGGGTTAGGTAGGCTTTATATTAAATATTTGGAGTCAGGTTAGAGTGCAGTGATGTGTGCGGGAGTAATAAGGGTAGAAAGGATTAACAATGGGTGCGGGAATATGGAACGGGCAGGATGAGGCGGCGGCTTCACAGCTCAAGACGCTGCTAGCATGCGTCAGCATATATAATGAACCCTCGATAACCCGGACTTCGGATAATACTGACAGAATTTCAAAAAACAAAATTAATTTTGATACTTTTTTTTTTGTTTAAAAGGCGTATGAAAATTGTATCTGGTCAATTAAACCCATCACATTATGTTTTAGAAGAGTATTAAGCTCTGTTGCGTAGTTGTTTATCGCTACTTAGCCATTAATAATCTCACTGCAAAATATCTGGCAAACTCCATGCAGTTAAATGCTGCTAGCAAGGTGCATGAGTGGAGATGCAACTCAAAAGGCCGGCCTCACTTCTTTATCTTTCCTCCTTCTTGGCTGCGCGAGCCAGGCACGCACGTGCATTGTAAACAAACACTTCAGTGTGATGCTTGTGAAATGGATGGTAACTACGGGTCACAATGGCACCTAAACGGAAATTTCTTTCTTTCTTGTGTGTGCAGTGAATTCACGATTGCAAAACAAATTGCTCCGGACATTAAAAAGAAAAATTAAAAGCCATTGCTTTGAATTGCGATGTAGAAATGGTGGTACGAGGCTTTAACTGCCCTTTAAAAACGAGATCTTAAGAGTTGATGAGTGTGAAGTGAGGTGAAGGGACAACACATCATCAATGCCTGGGCCAGGATTCGAACCCAGGGCCTCTCGTACCATAAACTGGCGCCTAACACACTACAGAGGCCGGTGCAATATAAACAAAACAAGACAGAGTGCTGGAATAGAGGAGGCCTTAAGCTATTGTTTTGTAGTGGTCCTGAAAAAAAAAGAGCCTTTTTAACTCCACATTATGAAAATGAAAATCTGTCATGAAGGATTCACTTACAAAAGTGTACTGTTCTTTTCTTAACGGTTTGCTTCCTATTTTTAATCAAGTAAATAGAGTTCTGCAACAGGATGACCCTGTCATTCATGTATTGCAGAGAAAACTAACTGGTTTATTGACAGATTTGCTTGTTCACTTTATCAAACTGTCATAATTACATGGGGGAGTCAGCGTCACTTTGGTCACTGAAGTAGATTCTCAGAAGTGAAAAAATAAGATGCCTGATTCTGATTTGGTTGTAGGCACCAAAGCAAACAGCCTATATTAAATAAATACCAGGGGGTGATGTATTCTTAAACAAGTTCTATTCTACTGTCAGAATATTTTATGAGACAGCATGTGATTACCTTACAAAGAAATTTCCCCATGATGATGAATTGCAGGAACATGCATTGATTGCAGGCATCATACTGAGGAAGAGATCAACCTATTGTCCCTATTGATCAGTTGATTTTATAGTTACCAGATTTTCAAACTTGGATTCAGTAAGTTTACATGACAGCCTTAAACTAAAATTGGCACATTATCAGTGTGATGATTTCGCTAAAGTCATCCTGAGGAGTTCCAGAATGTGCCCATTGCATGAAAAACTGAATTCAGTTAAATGTAATTAAATATTAAGTTTAACACACGGGATGATGATTTTGAGTGTATTTTTAAATATAAATGTGTTATTTATTAATTAAAAGCAAAATAAAGTATTGAAAATAGCAGACGACATGGCCTCGAATGAAAACGACTTTTGATTGGTTCACGTCACAGGCCAGTTCCAGGCTGTAAACAAAACTGTTTGCTATACTTTACTGTGTAATGGACGATTTTGTAATTAACAATAGCTGTAGCTGATTGATATGTGAAAGCTCAGTCAGACAATCTACTTAAAGTTGATATTTTAATGGTTTGGGAATATTTAAAAAGAAATGCGTGCGTTAATATTCCCGAAGTGAAGTGTGCCAAGGCTAAAAGGTACTTTTCATAATAAGCTTGTTCTGCTGAAGTGTAAATGGTTTGTAATGCATTTAAAGACTTTTATAAAGATTAATGTGAACATTTTTACTAAGGCAACTTAATATACAAAACCTTGTTATAACAGCATGGTAGAGATTACATCTGGTTAGGTCTGTCTTGATATGTAATAACACAATATGTTTTAACTTAAAATGTGTTGTTTGTTGATAACTACCCACAGAAAATAATGTATTACTTGGAGTGATTCAAAATTGTTTTATAAACTCCACATTTGTGTCATTCTTGATAAATAATATATATAAGCTTCTCACCAAAGGCTACTTGCTTTCTTAGGCCTGTACGATTTATCATAGAACTACTGAATTCCACCATAACCTGCACATAAATGGCGCAATATACAGTATACCCTCGACCTAACAACTCCGTCGTTAGATCACAGACGCCATTAGTCCCGAGGTAATCAATTTTGACCCCCGCCCCCACAAAAAATGTTATTTTAAAGTGTTTTTTCCTAAAGTTAATATAAAACAATTACAGACTTAAAAGAACACATATATTTATTGAAATTACAATAGACGCACAATTTTACGAACCCTTGATTTTACGAAGGTAGCAATTTTACGAATATTCTCTCGTGGACGGGGGGACCCTCAAAAAATCGTAAAAATTGTCAACAAAATTAAATTATTTGGGGCAAATAATTGCTACGCTCAACAATTAAAAATATTATTTAGAGTAGAGACCATATGTAGGAGTTTTAACATCACTGTCTTAATTATTGCTATACCTAAAAACGCTGGTTAAAGCTGTTATAAAATGTGGCGGCGCACGTCGGAGCACAACGTTCGGCATGCGAGCAACAGTATAAGTCACACAGTTTGTCCACCCCTCATTTCTTTATGCTTACTCTTTTAATAGATAACAAGGCAGCGACAGCCAGAGTTACATGCATATCTCACGGCCGGAGCCGGGAGCCGCCCACCTCCCCCTCCCTCCCTTCCCGGCCAGTCTGGTTGACCCTACAGTCTACAATTCGTCTTCAGTGACATGTGGCTGTGGAGTAAGGTGGGAAACAAAACAGCCGCTGCCGTATATCTTCTGAATCCTCAGCGTGGGAAACAACTTGCAACACGTTTCCCGGAAACTGTCAATCAATATCCTCACCCCCTTATCGAAAATTTCCCAGCAGACATCTAACCTGTGTGTGTGTGTGCATGTGTGTGAGCCAAGCTAAGTGAAGGCAAGATAAAAAAAAAAAAAGAGGGGGACGCGTTATCAGAAATACCCATCAGCAAGCAAACACGACTTGGAAACATTTAAAACGGCTTAAGTGACTCTGTTTGGACTCATTGACAATGCAGTTTTTGTATTAACTTGACTCACGTGTTGATTTGCACACACATCTGGGCGTGCAGTCGCTAAAGGGGCACAAGTACCGAACACAGTACAGACCATGAAACTTGAGTGTACGATAAAATTTTTATTAATTCTTTTGTTGTTGCAAAGCAAAATAAACCAACCCCGCGGCCTCTGAAAAGAAATAATGTTGTGTGCGTTATTAATTTTAGTTTCTTTTGGCAAGTCTTGTAAACCTTTTTATGTTTATTTTTTCACAAAATGCTACGAACTTAAAGACTACATGATCACAAGAAGGCGATCTGTGCTTGGTGTTCTACATGGAGAGGAGAAAGCCTGGTGAAGTGGGGAGAGTAAGAGATGAGGCAGAGTTAGTCATCACGTCTCACATATGCCGGTGTTGCCCGAGCAGCCTGATTCGCCCGGCGCCGCGTGTTTCAAATATATTCCAGCCAAAGTTTCTAGCATTTCTTCACGTTTTTTTTTGTTTCACAGCTCCATATCCATATTTATGACAACTGCAGTATGTTATTGTTTAGTGTACACAAAATTACTGCGGTCCTATTACACTTCGCTTATCTTAAAACAATTTTTAAAATATTTACTTTTATTTTTCCAGGGTTCCCGGAAATTATGTCGTTAGATCGCCAATGTCGTTAGATCCGATGTCGTTAGATCAGGAATTTACTGTATTTTATCACCGTAAGGTATTTTGTATCTCATTTTCTTCAGTAGTTTATTTGCTTGTTAACATTGTTAGTAAGCCCTTATCACACATAATTTTTCTTACAATGTAACTTAACCGAAATATTAATGAGCATTAAAGAATATAGGAGCTAGAGTAATTTTTGAATGCTGAGTTTTTAGTACCTATTAGGCCTACATTTTCATTAGTAGGTTAGGAGCAGAATGCTTATACTTGGGGTCAAGTAAAACTTGGCTTTACTAACTTTTTGCATAACATAGGGGCACACATTGAAACGCAGTATTTGTTTTGCAAGGAATGCTGTCAAAACCAATAGTATAGACCAACTTAAGCCAGACTTAAGATACTGTATTACCCATACACCACCCGCCCCCATGTAAGACCCGCACCCCATATTGTCGACATACTGTCTTGGAATAAATTTTTTTTGCACTATTTTGTTTGAATTAAATTTAATTTTGCGTAAAAAACATAACGAAATTTGACCCCAGAATTGTAGGCCTGCACAACATGTTGTCAACATGCTTGCTTGAAAAAAAAGTTTTAATTTTTTTGTTTGAATTTAATGTACTTTTGTGTAAAAAACGTAATTAAATTATACTCCAGAAGTATAAATACTGCGTAGCACCATGCGCATTATGTTGGAACAAAGATGGCAATGGCTGGCTGTACGGAACACGGGCGAACAATCCATGGCAACTTATACTACACTCTGTTAGCTACAAGCCGTAACTGAAGAGTGCACTCAGCTGCGCTGTACTGTGGCGCCTTCTGACAGAGCCACGAAACACTATCTCTGCCTCCGCGCTGCTTGTGCATGCGTTTAATGTCCGGACTTTAATTTAGAAAGGATTTTATTTACATGTGCTTATAAAAAATGGTAACATTGTAACAGTAAAAAAATACTTTCAATTTTTCACTATCAGTGAATGATTGCATTCGTTTAGCACTAATTTTCACTACCTAAACACAACCTGTAGCGGTAATGCGCTGAATGCACGTAGGTGGTAGGGGTGGTAGTGGCGGTGGTGCTGGCTTGGCGCAGCTCGTCACGGCCTGGCACTGCCTAGATTGCTGGAGTTTGGCACGTCCCGAAGGGCGGCCACTGCGCCACGAGCTGTACACACGGCACAGGGTGTGGCACGGTAATGCCGGTGTTGTGTATATTTACAGCTAATAAGCTACAATCTGATGTTATTGTGTATATACTTGTATTTCCTTTGTTGTAAATCTTCCAGCAGTCTGTAATGTATGGTAAACCCCATTTTTCCAGACCTCATTTTTCATCCAAAACCTCAATTTATGTGTATAACGCAGACCCCAGCTTTTCAATTTGGTTTTTTGGAAAAAAATGTGCGGGTGGTACATGAATAAATACTGTAACCATGCATTTGGCCCTAGGCTACAGCATGACGTATTTAAAATTAAATTTGGTAAAGTTTAGGCAAACTCATATTATTTTCAGTATTTTTTTTATAAAGTCTAGCATGTGAACAGCATGAAAGCAGTTGGTTATGGTAACTATAATGATTTGTACGTCATAAATTTTAACATGTAACAAATTGTTCTGGTGGAACAGATAACGTGAATAATGGTGTCTATTCTGATCACAATGTCAACCAAATCATACTTATGTTAAAATGATCTTCACAGCAACATAAAGTGCAAGTCACAGAAAAGTTGACGTCTTGGCGTACTGCTTTAAACCATCTCCGTCGCAATTTTTTCTTTTTGGGATGGAAAAAATAATTTGCCGTCAGAATGCACACTTGTGTTTGTATAACAAGGTACAAAACACCATTTATTATTAGACATTTTGATGGATTGTTGAACTCTCCAGCACCATTAACCTAAGCATCGTCCCACATTGCCCGCGGTTGTCGCTGTGCTCGGATGGCTTGTGACGTCGGGAGTTTGAAAAGCGTAATTTTAAAATGTCTACAATCTTGACTGTTCCTCATAGTAATTCTTCTACTGACCAATTATTAGCCTTTCTAGAAAGAACATTACTGAGTTTTGGTCGTCATTTAGCACACAAACTGTAGGTTCTCTTCTCGTTATAAAAAAATGAAAAGTGAATAAAGTGGATAATTTTGTTTCCGCAAGAAATTTCCAGAACAACACCTGAGGAAAACCGAACAAGCCGCAAGACAATCCTTATCCAACCAGGATAAATTAAGCAAATGAAAAATACAGTGTTTAGTAGTTTTAATTTAAATGCTTTGAAATGAAGATTCAACATTCCCATTAAGAAGTTAGACCTGCAGATGTCTTATTGATATTTCTAACATACTTATTCATATGATTATATTGCTTAAATTTTTTTTTTGTTATAATTCTTTCGTTTGTAAATGTTTTTTATTCTGTGCAGGTCGCCCTGCACTTGCATATAACTTTTGTACTGGTACCTGTTTTTTGGAACTTTCTCCTGAGGACTTTTAATTTGTGTGCCAGACACCATTCCTTTCGTTCCCTCCCCCTTTAACTCTAGGTCAGCTGTGTTGTCCTCGCTGTGATAAGTGCTCTAGCGTGTGGTTGGTTTTATCTTGAAGGTCTTCACTCCCGGACATTTTCACTTGCCCCATTTTCTAGCCAGATGACTGGCTCAGTTTATGTTTATATTGTATTGTAATTAACTTGGATGGGATTGTTGCTGAAACTGTTTGTAGGCCCATGCGGTTTATTTGTGATAATACAGTTGTTTTTCTGAAGTTGATTCATGTTTGGATTTTAAGCATACCTTGTCTCTTGTATAATTGGTCATTTTAGAATGTTTCTTCATCTAATTGAAGTTCCAGTACAATTCATGTACTTCATATTATTGTCTGTGTTCAATTTTGTGTGTACCATAATTTCAGAGAAATTTTTTTGAGTGAGTGATTTATGCATGTTCTTTTCATATAATTGTCATTACTGATAGGTGTGATTGGCATTTGGTAGCTGTGCAATGGAAACATGACCAAGGTGGACCAAGTTCATTTACTAGCACCAGGCGACTTCAACTTTCCTTTCTTCATCTTGTGTTGTATAACTTGACTCATTCGGAACCTTTTAAGTTCTTTATCCTTGTGCGCTTCTCAGTAAGCGTTCCATATTGCGTATTTACCGGGTGCAAGAAATAAATTTCAACATTTAGCCGCAAGGGAAGACACTTGGTTAGCAAACATGTGTGTACATGCTTCATCGTAGTACTTCCAGAACTCATTGTAATTGTTTAGTATTGTAACTAGTAGGACACATCCTATGTAGTGTCACTCCGCAAAGACCACGTAGGGTTTATCAGTCATGTACTTAATGTGTATACCTGAGCATCTGCAATAAACCCAGTATAAGAACCAACAATCATGTGTTATAAGGTCTAGCCGGCGTACAATGAGGGAGACAGTCTGCATTTACAGACATAAGGTGCTTCCATGCCGAGCCCTAAACACTTGGAGAAGTCTCATATTCCAGATTCAGCCAGGTAATTGTTATGTGGCGTTCAAACCTACCATTTCGCATGGTTAACTTGCACCACAGGCCTTATTGTTAATGATCAGTTTTATAACAACTGATGTAAACCAAATGAGTCTTCAATTTTTAATATGTCAAATTGTTCGAAATTTGCAAAATTGTGGTATAATTTTGAAGATAGTAATGTGTTTTTTTTTTGTAATTCTGCCTATCCTTTACTATGGTACATAGTTTACATTTGCTGGATGACTGCAGTGTAAATTGGAAATTTACTTTGCCTGTATGATGATATCTAGTTGTATTAAAATATTGTACATAGTCATCAGCATACAGAATCATGGATAAAGGTAGGTTATATTTTGTAACTAGTAAGTAAACGTAGAATAATTTGAATAAGTTATTTTTCTTGATTTATATCATATTGGTATTTTTAACAAAACTGTAATTTCTTTACATTTTTCATTTAAAAGAAAACAACTCGTTGAGCAAAACTGCTGTGTGTTGCTAGGTAAATTTTTATCTTAAAAATTCAATTTCAGGATAGCAATATTTTCACAATGGTAAAATTCAAGAGAATTAATAATTTTTATTTGTTATTTCTTTCTTATGATAACCCTTGGAAATGATTAGCTTACAAATTTACTACATTTAATTTTGAGTTAAAACTTTTATTTGAATTTATATTTCATTGGAATAAAAGTGGAGTGTATGATACTGTACTGTAGCTGCCATAACTGCCGATGAGTGCAAGAGGTATCCTCCATGAGGAAGTTCGTACTAGAGTTCACTGCCTTCTTGCAGTCAGTACGTTCCTTGCAAGTTGCATGGTTTTGTCTGCTATGTAGGTGGGATAATGTCCGGGTAGTTTACATCAACGAGTGGTCATTAACCATCATAGGCCTTTTGAAATTTCGGTGGTTCAGTACCCATCTGGCAGTATTTGACATTTCTGCGTATTGCTTTCCCACCCTCTCGTTGTCTGTGTTTGCCTCCAGATGCTTCAATGACCCAGTTCATTAGCACGCCACGCGAAGCACTTATTTTTTTCTCGGAGGTCAGTAACTGCCAGCCAGGCCCAGCTGGTATTGTGACATAGGTAATAGCCGAAAGAGGCCGAGAAAAGAAGAGAATCGTGAAGAGAGCAAAAGAGTAGTGTCCCGGTGGGCAGGTCTATTTAAGTGCACCTGGAAGGGGGGCCTAGTCTACTCAGGAGACAATAAGTGAGAGACTGTAGTGGGAGGGATACGGTCAGTCGGAGAGGAACCACCAAAGAGACACGATGCGGGTGGCAAGACAGGTGTCGAGCTGGGCAAAATGCCTTAAGAAACATGATGACTAAATACCTTCTTTTACTTGTAGAGAAGTTCTAGGAGGAATAGCAGCCTCATTCTCTTGCTTTATACATAAAAATGTGAAGCGAGTTACTGGCGCTGGTGTTCTAAGAGAGAGTTTTTCTGACGTGGCTAAAGCTCGGGCATGTTATTGTCGATTTTCATGGTCATCTTAGTTCTATTGAGTAATGGTTTTCTTGTTGTGTAATTCTTCTGAACCCCCCTCAGATTTTGTTTGCGATTTAGTGTAATAGTATTACAGTGTATTTTATGTTAATTATTTATTTTATTATTTCAATGAACACTTCAAGGTGATATTTGTCTGTATGAACTTTAAATGATGGTAATTGATTAATTTTCATATTTATTAATTTTAACCCCCACCTTATTGAATTAATTATTAATTTTATTTTAATCTGGATTTTATATGATAGGAAATCTCTCACAATATTTTATGTAAATTTTAATTTAATAAGTTACGGTTTTTATAGAGAGAGGATTGCTTCCTCTATGCTTACGTAAGTTTATATCTCTGAGTCTGAGAATCATTGTTTGAAGCTAGCGCCAAATATTCTAAAAAGACAATATGGGAAAGTCAGAAGAAAAACAGGAGACATGTTATTTAATTCCAGTTCACGCCGATGTGAGCGTTGTTCCTACTACAATAGCACATTGCTCTATGGGTAGTTTTAGTTTTATATTTTGTTATTTATAAATTTAAGTGTAATCGCGATTTTAGAAAATAATTATGCTCTTTTAGTTATTATTTTGATAAGATAAAATTTAAAATACTTATAAACACATTCTAATACTATTAGCCTAAGAGGAATTTAGTCGTAAATGTATAAACACCATAGAAAATAGAGATGTAAGAATGCAAATTTTGCTAGTGTTTCCAGTTCATGCCGTTGATAAAACGTCTCCCGCTCCAACAATGCTAAAAGACTGTACTTTCCCATATTGCATTGTAAAATATTTGCTAGCGCCACAGAATAAGGAAGGTAGGCTATAACCACGGTCGTAGAAAAACAGGTCTGGACACTCGCGTATCTACCAATGCATTTTGTTTGACCCCCTTGTTGTTTGGCTGTAGTTCGTCAAATTACCGAGAATGTCGTACTTTTTGGCGCTGTTTTCCGGGTGGTCGGACTCAAACTCCGTCCAAATTTTTCCATTGTTATATTTATAAAGTAAATAAACATTGCTGGAGCCTTTTCTTAACATTGTGAGCGAAGAAAGTATTTCATAAATTGATAAAAAAATACGTTTTGATAAATTGTTTATCTTAGCTGAAAGGAAGTGGGCGCCATAACATCAGCGCCAATAAAACACAATATTCTCGGTAACTTGGTGAACTACAGCCAAACAACAAGGGTGTCAAATATCCAGGCGAGTGTCCAGACCTGTTCTTCTATGGCCGTGGCTATAACGGAAGTGACATTCCTCGAGATTTCACGAACTTGTCATTTCTTTGTTTACACTCGGACGCCATGTTTGCAGTGTGTTGTTTCTACAGCTGTTGATAGCTTGCTATACGTTTATTGCGGACTAATTGATTTTTTTCAGTGCATTTATAGCTGGGGAATATTATACGATTTAGTTCTTGACTGTTTAATTTCTGTTTATCGTAAATATGGATATATACTCTACCTACTTTCTCTTATCTATGTATATAATGCCTTGGTTTTTAAAAATGGAGAAGAAGAAACCTTGTGGCACGACCTACTGTTCTTGCTATGAATTGTTCCAATAATCGGATACAAGATAATAAGAATATTAATATTATTATAAATAACAATTACTGAACATCTTATCACGAGCGCTCATATGCATGTGATCCACGCATTATTACACAGCCACACAATTTTTATACGTGATTTGTGCCAAATTCTTTCACACAGACAAAATATTATCCTCTCGGCATTTAAAAATGAATCTTGCAAACAAGCGCTTCATTAAAAAAATTAGGCTCAACCTTCATAGGCGTTCACAAATAGTCTACATATGCACACCAGTTATTTGAACAGTCGCGTGTAATTTATTTAAGATCATTTGTTGGTCGAACGTTGCAGATGTAAAACAGCCATCATTAAAATAATAATCACAATCATTCCCGTAATCAAATTTATTAAATATCCTCAGTATTGTTAGCAAAAACACGGCCAACTTAGCACTATACAGCATACATTGTTTACTTTTTAACACATTTTGAATATGGCGGAGCATCTATAGCCAATCAAGGCACGAGTTCGCGCACATCAAAGGAACCGACACACCATGTCGCTTCTGTTACTCCTTATTTATTCTATGCTAGCGCTTTAGCAATTTTTCTTTCTTGCTTCCTGAACTGTCAAATTTGTAGGTACCATGACAGATTCTACGATGGCCTGGATTTTATATCTGCCGCCATCGTAACTGTTAGGGAACTGCAGGGAGAGTGCTTTAGGCCAGTGTAAAAGCAAGTGTTTTAAGCCATTTTGAGAAGAGGCAATAATTTAATTTTGACTCAGATTTTGTATTATGAGTGAGCCTCAAGTCAGCGTGGGAACAGACTATAAGCTGAGCCATTTTAACTTGACTTTGCTTTCAGCCAATTTGCTTTTAAGTTCCTTGCCTTTGGAGAACTGTTGAATTTTGTTTGTATTAATATGTATGAACTTTTGCATAACCAGGAAATTATCACAAATGACTATTATGATTTTGAAGTTCAAACCAACTTAAATTTTAATTCTTGTTACTACCATACCCAGAGGTTTGAGAGAAAGTTTTCTCATGCCTCTGCAACTGAAAGTGCTAACTGGATAAATTTTGAACTTCATAAGCTGCCATTATTTTTTACCTACTAGAACTTCAGAACCCAGGAATTATTTGAATAATGCTGAACTATGCGTGTGCCCATAGAGTGAGAGATTTGAGCTATTTTCTTTCTAACATAATTGGAAAGCATCTTAAAACTAGTAACTTTGGTTTTCATGGTAATAAAGATCTCGAATTTCAAAACATTCAGCATTAGGAATTTTCAATTCTGTAATGTCAAACTAACTAGCTAAGTACAGGACTGTCACATGACTGTTGTGGCAAATTCATCTCTGTTCGCAACTAGGGCACCAGCTAGTAGAGTCGGGGCGGCACAGTAGTCACATGTTTTCATTTAGGGAATACCTTCTGACTGATGGGTTGGTTACTTGTATAATGATAAAAGATTGCTTTAACCTGTTGCAATAGTTTTTTGTTAACCATTTAAGTTCGCCCTCCCCTAGTTTTACCACCGTGTAACAGGTAAATCACTTTGCCAAACAATTACTGTCAACAATTGTCACTGTGTTGTTTACCTGTACTGGTTATTCTAAAAACTCTCATTGATTAATTGTTAAAAAATTTTAAAAGATTTTAAGAATGTAATTGAAATCAAATCCACCCTTGATGATTGTAAGCCGTAATAACATTATGTTAACTGAACAAAGCATATCAATGTTAATTCTGTTACTAGATTAATTATTAATACCTGAAAAGGAAAATCCTTTTCTTTTTTGGTGATTGCACGCACCTTATCGTTAATTTCTTTTTCTATCTTTTCAATCATTAGAGCTGTAGAGACACTGAAACAACCAAAGGCTTGTCAGAGGTTAGCTACCCAGTGTTAGGGAAACTTTAGACTTAATGTCACACCTTATGGCTCAAATCAAAAGGCAACTCCCAAAAGTGTGACAAGATACGAACGCAAAAATACCAGAAATATTAAAGCAATAAAATTACAGCTGAACCAGGCAGCAATAAAATTTTTAGGTCAAAAACAATTGCAATAATTATTTTTAAAAATTCAAAAGCGATCACCATTCAACATACAAACAGTGTATGTATTTAACCAAATAGGTACATCCAGCTACGTTATATTTAATATACATTTCAATAACAGCACCCATATACTGAAACTAAAAATTTAAATTGAGTATCGTCAAACATGTTCCCCTTTTTTTGCTACATAAAATATTAGGCCACAGTATACAAATCAGATAGAGTTTATTTTACAAAATGAAATTATAAATGTCTTTACTCCGAACAGAAATACAGGCTATGTATAAACTTTTTAGTTAAATTGAGCATGATGCAGTTCCGTTAGCACTTGTTCAACAATTTAAATCTCTCTACCATATACTGTAAACTCCAATCACAAAACAATTTATTTTCAGTTATTCCAACTGTTGGCCAATTTTACCAAAAAAATTCTGAGACAGGAAGCTGGTCAAATTTGCTTTCGGAGAAAATCATTCCACATCACCCACGCACCAGAAAATTCAGCACATATCTGATTTCTTCTAACTCAACTGGAAAGACGCCACACAAAATACTGATGGTAAAAATAGGCACCAAACCTGCGCAATAGGGTACCAGAACACTTTACTGCTGTCCGACGATTTTCCTTTCCCAACGAAAAATAAATTCCTTACAGCATTTTGTGCTTCAAAACATTGGGCACGACAAAATGTGTTACATCTTTCAAATCCTGTGTTAATTATAAATTACACACAGAACAGGCCACAAATTAATACCGTAGACATTTTGTCCGACTCTCCACTTTAAAAAGAAACTCCTAACAATGTCCGCCCTAAAATCCACTACAAGGCCCATTTTAAAAGCACTCATTATTGCCCGGTTTTCACCTGGTATACCACAGACGATCGTAGTTAAAGAGCGGAAAATTAACAATGATAATTCAAGTTCAGCAACAACGCAATAATTACATATGTTCCATCACAAGCATTCCATACTAACCCTTCGTCGGCCACAACATGGGATCGTTGGACGCTTGATGCAAGCAAGTGTGTCCGCACTTAATAGCTACATGTTTCATCGGCAATCCAGTGTCGACCGCTACCACAGTACAAAGCCAGACGCTTCTCTCCGGCAACACACATACTGCCGACCACCAACAGGGACTCAAGTCCCACTCTTCGCGCTGGCTACCTCAGACTAACTCCCCTGCGCGTCACCACATGCGCTGCCCACACACCCAGTGCACCTAGTGGCAGAAACCCCCTACTAAACAATCTGCTGCACGTTGTCGTACTCTCACAGGAATTCTGGTACGTAACATTTTGGTACTAAACCACACAAATAAAAATGTAAACGCACACTACTACAAGTGGGCGTTACACTAAACCAGGTCGGTCCTGCCTCACCAAGAGCCTTATATCATTCCTTTCCTCCTTTCTTCTCCTCTTGCTGTGCCAAGCAGACCTTAAGGGCAGATAGATGACCACCCCTTCTCCTCCTGGATACACTTTAATTTGTCACCCGACTGGTATAGGTGGTGGTTCTGCAACCTATTTGAAATTATTCTGTTCTATGTACATATTAATATTTAATCCCCAACTCTTCCTCATCACTTATTCCTTATCCCTATTCCCCGACAATATCTTTTAAAATCTTTTTACAGTACAAATGTGTCAGTTGGAACAAAGAGCTTAATAAACTATGTATATTGAATATTCGTTTGAAAATTGTGTTGCTTTGTTAATTTTATTTTGCAGGCAGCAGTCATGTAACAGTACCAGTAGTTCAGGGCACACCATTAGCGTGAAACAACTGACACTGACTAAAAGAGATAAACCTTTCAAAGCAGGCGAAAAGTTGACTGATGAGGAGAAAGCTGAAACTGGGCGTGTAAGATACTATATTTTTTATACTTTTTCAGTTATTATGTGTGTTCAAAGATTTATGCAAGTAATAGATTAATTAGCATTTTAATTTAGAAGTACAGACTAAAGTTTTATTTTAGCCATTTTCTTGAGATGTAGCTATTTTTGAAATGATACTGTGGGTGATGCATTCTAATGTGTATGTATCAGGACTTAAAAGTTAAATTTGATTTTAATGCATTCAGATTGGTGGGGGGGATGTATATATGTATATATATTTTTTTTTGTTAGGAATGTTAGTATACCTAATAAAGTTATTGGGCTGGTCGTGCTATGAAGCAAACCCAGCAGGCACCCAGTAGTGCACAGTTGGGTGTGGTTTGACAACAAACTATCATAATACTGTATTTCCTTGATCCACTGGCTTGGCTTATGTGGCAGAACCTGCAGGTTAGGGGTGTCATGTGACCCACCTATATTCTGTTAAGGGAAGTATTTAAGCAAAAAACATGGTTTGCTTAGTATAATCATTTCTTTGATACTTCGTTATTTTTGAGTAGACTATTAATTTAAATTAAAAATATATGCGAAATGTCTACAATTTCTTATAAGTTTTTATAATCTTAATCCAGTTTTAATTTTTGACTTTATAATGATAACTACCTTTTGCTACTGCTGGATTTACTTGTATCTTGTCTTTAACTGTTCAATGGATGTGATTCAATATTTTACTTAATACACATATCCACAGTTTTGTATCTGTATCTTAACTTTTTTGCTCTTATTTGTAAAAACTATATCAAAATAATGTATTGCCCAAAATTCACCAGTTTTAACCTATATTAAAGTAGAGCCCCGATTTAACGAACTCGGGAATAACGAAAACAGCTATTTAACTAAAGGATTTTTAAGAACTATGAAAAAATAACCAAAAATGTATGAAATAACTAAGTAACTTTGATAAAATAAAATATAAAGTGTAGTGTAAGTCTATTAAAAATGCATTTACTGGCCGCAGTATGTTCATTTTTCTCTGTAGATAGTATTAAACAATACGTCAAGAAACAAAAAAAAAAATCGTTAAAAATTATTGAAAACTTAGGCCGCGAGAGTGATTTTGAGCTGAGCGCGCACTGCCGAGCAAAGACTGCAAAACGAGCGACGCTGTGTTGCGTAACAAACGTGCGCCTAGATCCTCATCCGGGCGGCTGGCGAGTGAACGAGCATCTAGATACCCAGTCCACACAGCACGGCAGCGGACAGCACGGGTACTAATTCACAGATAGTACTTCGTGTCTCCGTCAGAATGCACTACCGTGCAGCGTGCTTTACAGACTAATTCTGTTGCCGATAGAATGCGGTGGTGTCCAGCGTGATTATTTTCGAATACGTCCCGTGATAAAACCAGCGTATCTATAAAAATAAATATGTTATTGTATTATTTATGCAGACATTTTACAACGAGTTTATTAACGTAAATAATATGTTTTGCCGAAGTTAAAAAATGCTCGAGTGAAAAATATTTTTAGGCGGGCAGCAACCAGTTTGTTTCATGAGCCTGTAAGTTACAATGGCCGCCGCTGCACGTATTTATTATTTTACCGTTATCTCGCAAACTTTTACTTCAGTTTTAATGGCTTTTTTTAATAGATATTTTCTAAAATTTCTTGGAGGCGCGGGAGAAAGACGGAAAGAAAGACGACTCGCTGTGTTTATCATCACTTCTCATGTGTTGATACGCGCGAGTGGGCGGCCTAACTCACCGGGCGCGCGCTCGGCTCGACGAGTGTGCCACTGGCAGTTTTTAAAGTTTTTTTTCGCCAATTTTTCTTCTTTTACGGCCGCGGCTTACCTATTGATGGTAACTGCGGTTTGTTATTGGTGTGGTCCATCATATTTTCTTACAATTACCTCTATTTCCGACAAAACATGCCCGAGAATTAAATTTTTTTGGGGGGCCGGGGGGTATAAAAATATAAAGTTGGATTTAACGAAACGTAGATTTAGAGTAAACATTTTCGGGTCCCGTAGCATTTCGTTAAATAGGGGTTCTACTGTCATTAATTGGGTTACCAAATTTGTTGCATCACAGTAGTGTGCAGTACACTATTTGGTGAGGATAATACTAATAAGAGGGTAATACTAATAACATTTTCTGTTTATGAAGGTGGCAGAGTGTGAAGTGGGCAGATTTGTCATGGTCTGGATAATTTTGGTAATATAACTTGAATAATGAATTCTCGTTACATGTTTTTTCTACATAACTATGGCCTGTGAAATTTGAAAAACTGGCATTTATATTGTAAGATAAGATATGTTTATAAGTGTTAATCTTGACTGATTTACCAGTTCATGATTTTGATGCTCTGGTTCCTGACATTCCCATTTGTCTACTCACCCTCTCAGAGATGTGCTATATTCTATAATTTGTATTCTGAGCAGGGTCGGATCCAGTTCTGAATCTTGGAGGGGGCTATGCTTTAAAACATAGCTGTACCCACATCCCAAGCTAAAAAAGAAGGTCCGGGAGTCCTGCTCTGGAAAAGTTTGGATTTTAGGATGCAAAATGGTGCTAGTTAATAAATTCCTTAAAAAAAAAAAAAAAAAAAAAAAAAAAAACATAATATATATATTGTCTTTAAGAATTTGTAATACTTTTAAGGATAACTTGTGCTTTAAAAGTGAAAACCTTTGTGCTGATATGTAATAAATTATGTAAAATTCATTTTTAAGCTTCTGCTTCCATATTGTTGCAAGAAATATTTGTTTTGTTAATGTTATGTTGGCTTTTACAAAGCTCTAGGAAAGTGTGAGGTAATATTTTCATTACAGTAATCTCCCTGTTTAATGACTCTAAAGGGTCTGAAAAAAATTGTCCTTAAATAAAACTAGTTTTTAAACTGAATTATAAACAAAAATTTGGACTTTGGATGGGACCAAGAAGTACAGTTGTTGAAGTGAAAGAATTGTTAAACTGGAAGACTTAAAACTGACAGATCACTGTATTTTACTTGGCATTTATTTAGTTTAATGTTTTTGGAGCAGTCTCGGCAGAGGCCATGGCCCCTGTGTCTCCCTCTCTGGATCTGCCCCTGACTCTGAGACAGTGTGGTTCTTAATATTTGCTGTGCAGCAGTTGGCTAGCAGTTGCTGATATGTGGCAACGGGGCAGTGGATCAGGCTGAAAGTGTGACCTTGTTGCATCTCAAGTTGGTCCTTTGTCATTACAACCCATCCCATTATTGTTCAGTCTTAATGACTTATCAATCTTGCCTAAGCATGGCTTGTTTTATCCCCTTCTGACTCTAATTTTAACTTTCTGTTTGCAGTTCTCTGTCAGATACCAGTATTATTGATGAGACTTTTAAGTCATATTGTATTGTAACTGGTACTGATGTGCATGTTTGAAGCAAAAAAAGGAAAAGGATGTTCATTTGTTGTTCACCTGTCTATATCAGTTACCAGTCATCACAAAGAAATTGTGTATGGCAATCCCTGGCTTGCAAAACATGCTGACTGACATGTATGTAGGTGGGAGTTGGGGTCCTTGTGTGCCATTGGTTGTTATATGGCAATAGCTCGTAAATAGATAACATTAGACTTTTTGTAATAATTTTTTTATTAAAATTGTGTGGTGTATACACACTATAATTAGGTTTTGGTTGTATCCACAATAACCTTTACTCATTTTATAGTCCCCTTTCTCCCAGACTATGTGCCAGTATATATTGCTAGAGGATTGTGAACATCCAGCAATCCAGACCCAGAGATTGCAATGCCTTGCAGCAAAAGCAGTGATAGAACTGAGCTCTAAGATTTCACTGCCCGAACCAGTGAACTTTTCTTAAAACAGTATTCTTAATATGATATACTTTCATTGTTAAAAAATATCCTAGAAAAATTTATATAAAAGACAATAATCCTTTGAAATATATCATGTTTTGACACATCTTTGCATCTGTATTTTGATCCTAATGACTTCTTTTTTTTTTAAGTCTCCCAAATTAAAATCTGTTACAGATACATATACCTATGTGATGTTTTTCCAGGTATCATGGGCAGTATTCTCATACTACCTTCGCTCGGTGGGGATTTTGTTTGCCACTGGCACTTTGATCAGCAGCACAGTTTATCAAAGTTTTGCTGTAGGGGCCAACCTGTGGCTGGCAGTATGGTCCAACAATAACAATGCTTTCAAAGACCGAATGTTATCGCAGAATGTATCTGAAAATGTAACGGATAGAGCATACGAAAGTCAGGACATATACCTCATTGTATATGGAGCTCTGGGCTTAGGTCAAGGTAGGATGGTTCTCTTCTTTCTTTTGAAAAATTAAAAACTGTTTATGAAGTGCTTCTTAGAACTGATTGTAAATGGGAATGAACATTTTCTGTAGTTGCTTGTGTAGTGATGTTTATGTGTGCTTTACAAGTGTAAAGTATTTTAATCTAGTAGTGATTTTCTCATGCATTTTATGCTTTTGCTATGCTTGTACTTTGTGCAGTAATAATTATTTTAAGGAATGGTAGTGGTGCTTATTGCACAGTAATTTGTTTTAGTATTTTTATTATTCAATTGTTAATTATTTTAATGTTGATATATTTGATTGACTTTTAAATATTTACAAGCAAGCTAATTGAAGCCAGAGAAATTAATTACACTAATGGAAATATTATTATAATAATGCAACCTGGCTTCCTAAAGTTAATTTTAATATTACATAATTAATTAACATATTCATGCAGTACATAATTTTCTAACGATAGGGATATTTTGTGTATTACTTTATCTCGTCCGCAAATTCATTTATCTGGTCCTAATGCACTTGACTGCACAACAGTTTTGGTCGGCCGCGCATACTACCAGCCGAGTAGCATTAGTGGTTAGTGTACCGTGTCTTTTTTTTACCTTTGCTAGTAGTAAGGAGGATATAAAACCAACAGCCACAATAATGTTAGCAGGCTGTGTAAGTTACCACGTTTGTTGTGAAAATAATTTATATCAACTATTAGCAACTTGATTATTGCCCGAGTATATTATAGTGTGTCATTATATTGGTGATATCAATAACACTGTAACTTTTCGGTGTGTCAATAACTGTCTCTTTTTTTATATACTGATAACACAAACTTTTCGGTACATTGATATGTCGATAACGTTGATTTTTCAATATCAACTTTTAGATTACAGTTTTCCAATTCGTGATTAATATACCTTGTATCTTTTAAGAATTTACGTGTTTATCGCTGATGTGGGTTATTTAATTAATATAGTGCCATTAGTTGCATTGAAGTTTTATATAAACCTGTAAATTAATGCATATTAATATGTGAAATGAAAACGAACAAAACAAAATGTATAGCTGACTTAAATAGTGTTAGACTTAATAGATTTACCAATGGTAAACGTAGACACCAACTGTGATGGTATTAATAATTTAGATTATACCGTTCTAATCTTTAATATTGCATATCATAGGCAAAATAACTGAAAATGTCATGGGCAATAACTATTAAAAATAATGAAAATTTACCAAACATAAGTAATACTGTCCTCCTACAGTAAAAATATCATCCAATCGTGATTACTTTATTAGTAATTTCAATTTCGATAAAATGGTCGGGTCCAAAAATAATATCACTGAAATCGTCAGTTCTGATGATATCGTAAATTTCATTAGTATTGTCAGTTTCTGTGTATTTCTATACGGTATATCAAAAGTATTGGTATATCAGCGGTTCCGATAACAGTGCGATACCAGTACATCTATCATTTGAAAATTATATACCGGTTACAGTTTTTGGTTTCAATATTGGTAGTTACTGATGTAATGATAGTTATCGGTAATTTTAAATATCACGGAGCATTATTTATATGTTTAGGGCATTATATATTCTTAAGACATCAGTCACGTATTTAATTCAGTTACTATTTTAAATAATTTTGTGTGATTTTTAACAAAAGACAATTACCGTATTTACTCTTGTATAGCACACACTTTTGTT
>PNEQ01094722.1:56576-70346 GCA_003012365.1 Medauroidea extradentata
GGAGTAAGAAGGGGAAGTTAGGTAAACAGTTGGGTGTCAACTGTGGGAAGCAGAGAGAGAACGTTCTCAAGGCCAGGTTCCTCCATCATTACTCCTCTTCATTTTCTTTTTCTCCCCCTTTCCCCTCCTGCCATGCTAAAACCCTAAAAGTTAATTTTTTTTGACTTCTCATAATGAGCTATCGGTCCATGGGGAAGAAAGACAGAAAAATGTGTCATTGTTCTCATCTTTTTCCCCCTTCCCCATCCACCACCCGGGAAAGATATTTGATGGCTCATGACCAGCTATCTTTTCATGGGAAAGGAAGGAAGAAAAAAGAGCATCATTCTTTTTTTTTCTTCCCCTACCCCCTCAAACACACCAGGAGAGATAAAAAAGGCAAGCTTGCTGCTGTCACAGCATGTTATCTTAGGGGTGATGGTATCTCAATGGGTTAGCTGTGGGAGGGGGGGGGGCTGGCACAGCAGAGCAAGGCACACAGGAGGGAGGCAAGGACTGGCAGACAACAAGTGACCTTGGCAGAGAGACAAGCCACCCCACCCCTCCTGGCTCGCCACCACCTTCTCTGCCTTCACACTCTTTACAGTGTGAATTTTATCTTTCCTCTCTCTTTTATATGTTGCCAGCTTAATTTCCTTTCTTCCCCCCTCCTTTTTTGACCCCTCCATCTTAGTCCCTGGTGCTGTTTCATGTGGTGCGTACTAAATATGAGGGCGCACTATACATGAGTATATACTGTAAATTTGAACTGTACATAGACTTTTTTTTCTTTGAAAATGTGGGGATACGGGTCTTACATGGGCGTGGGTGTTACATGAGAAAAATGTGATATTACACTTAGTAAAATTTATTTACAGTTTTTTTCTTTTCATACATCTCTAATTTTATAAAGATGAATTTTAATGATATTTCTTATCATCTATAGCTGGTGATTACATTTTCCAGCAGTTGTCAAAGATATGTACTTTTTCTTTCCATTGTGAAAATTTAGGTTTTATAATTTAGCCTTATTAACTACAGTCATTTATTGTACAATAGCTGCAGTCTTCTGTTGTCATTTGTTAACAGTTTATCACTACCATTGCTGACAAATTATTTGGTTGATATTTATGATTAGTTTGTGTATGTTCTATGCTTTTAGTTTAATAGTGTATATTCTGTAAGACATATTGTGTAGAGTACAAAAAAAATATTAATAGGTATTTTTTTTTTATCAATTTGTTTATGGTGACTTGCTGTTCTGAAACTGTATACCTCAAATAAGTCCTCATTGCTGCCTAGATTTTTACCAAGCAAGTACATTTTACTTGTCAACCTTGACGGCACTTTTCAATTAGTTTCATTTCCTCTGTTTTCTTGTATTTTTTCTCACCATGCTTTTCTTGTGACATTTAAGGCTTTTTGTTCTTGCAGCTGTGGCAATAGTGCTTAGCTACCTGACTCCCATGCTGGGGGGTGTGATTGCTGCTCAGGTATTGCATCGCTCTTTACTCATCTCTATATTGCACGCACCCTTGCTCTTTTTCGAAACAACACCTGTTGGACGAATATTAAACCGCTTTGCACAAGATGTGAATGAATTAGATGTTGTCATTCCAGAGCAGTTGAAGAATTGGTTGTATTGTTTATTTGAGGTAAATTTAAATGTTTTTAATATCTGCTTCTTACTAACATAGGATAAGTGGTCATGCTGGGAAAGTGAATCTTGTTCTGTAATAGTGGCCGTGTCAGTGGGGATAGGTGGATTGACTTTTTTTATACTTTGCACATGACCACATTTTCAGAGCTAATCATTCTGTTGCTTAGTGCTTCAGTACAATGTTATGCTTTACATTTTTACAAGGAAACATTTTGTAGGAATAAGCATGAAGGATGAATTTATATAAATTTTTCAACAAAATTTTAAACAATAATTAAACTCAATTAATTGCAAAGATTGAGAGGTTGTTAGTGCTGACATAATTTATAAATACTTCAAAAACTTCTGAAAAAAATTAATATAACTGTGTTAAAACTAGGGCTGTTCATTATTTCGACATATCAATTATTACTGATATCATAATTGAAAAATCTAACTGATGTCAACTAGGGGCGAATTAAATTCCGGCCCAACATAATATGAGTAGTGGTGTGCTTCGTAGCACCGTGAACGAATGAATTGAAACCGAGGTTGATCAAGTCCAGATCGGCATCTCAATCCCGCTGGTTGGCATGATACAGAGTATGTCGCCTCTTATCGGGTTTGAATGTAAAAATATAAGTGTTGAGTCTTACTAAGTGCGGTTTGTGTTGAGCATTAGACTTTTGGGAGCACAAGATAAGTAAGGTTCCAGTGATCTGTCCCTTACACGACGAGTGACTGTCGATCTTGGCCGGGTATGATCTCTGGAATTCTTTTGAGGGACAGATATTTTATAGATAGTACTTTAGGTTTACGAGTCACTCACCTAAAACAAGGTTTCAAGCAGGCGGCACTTCTTGGCAGAGACGGTGGCCGGAGGGTGCCACTCGTTAAGCAGTTTCTGAACAGGTCCCGCCTTGGGACGCGGTGGAGTCTTCAGAGGGCTTAGTAGAGGCGGTACACTCCTGCGCATGCCCCACAGTATCTTTCGGAGGTCCGACTTAGTGGGAGAGGTTTTTGGTTGCGAATATTGTTGACACAGTTTGGGTAATGTTGGGGCCTTGCCCTGGACTGGTACGGCTGGCAGTATAACCCTGCTGAGGTCTCTTGCTGGCTGATGGCACTGAGAGTATCGTAACAAGGCTGCTTGCCTTTTTGCTTCTGTACGATCTTTATCACTACTCTGCTCGGGTTGAGACATTAAGTAAAAAAATAAAAAAAATATGAAATAGATGTAATTACTATACATTGAAACCTACAATATACAGATTGGTCGGCACACGAGTCTTTTACAGGCACTGAATTGACAATTTTTACAAGAGTCCAATGGTTACAATTATTTACACACTCTCTCTCTCACTATGTACTTATTAAAAGACTTCAAGTCTTTCACTTAGCAATAGATCGCTACTGATACTGTAAAGGTTTGACTACTGTCTCGGTTATTACTGGGCTTCGCTCCCGCGTGATCCTACGGAACTACCCTTAGATATCTGAATTTTCCGGTTCAACAACTTCCGGAGCACATAGCGCGCAGAACTGACTTAGCTCCGTAAAACAAATATGGCGCGCGCGGGCCAGGCTAGCGGCGTTCGCCACGGAGCACTACTTGACACTCAAGGTAGGTAAAAGTGCAAGAGTTGGGTGTGGTACAAGGAATCCGCCGACAGGTGGATTTAAGGTAAGGTATCGCAGAGGGCATTTTGTGGACATCAACCCTCTGTGACGGACTGTTGTGTGTGGGGCTGGGGCACCTTGCAGACATCAACCCCAGTGTATATGGAAGGAATAAGGTTTTCAGGTAAGGGTAATCTGTTGGCACCTTGCGGACGTCAACCAACAGATCGGAGAGGAGTGCCAAGGATACTCGGTGGTTAGGCTGGTCCCCTGACGACTACTGAAGAACTAGGGCTGAAGGCCCCCCTTTTATACCCGAATCTTTAGGGGGTCGAGCAGAGTGGGTGGCCTCCCGAGGGGGTTGTGCTAACGGGACTTTAGGAACAAGGCAGGCTCTAGGCAGGGAGGCAAACTACGCTGCGTGAAATATCGCAGCATGGGCGCGCGAATGAAAAATACAAAATCTAAATATTTCCACTTGGTGCCGTGAAAGGTTTTAAACACTAAATAATTTATGCCAAATAAATTATCAAGATGCAAAAATAAGGCTTACAATATATAAATACGTAAAATAATAAGTATAAATGTTTTATTAGGTTTACAAACAATTCGTAGTAGCGGCGCATGGCCGTGGTTTGTTTACAAAAGACGTGAATACAATATAAACATGAGGTAAAGTATATTTGAATGTTAAAAATACAAACAAACAAAGTGCGGCATCAAGTGGTTTAAGGTATGTACAAACTTCCTAACTCTAGTTTTACTGAGGGGACAAGCAAATCTGCTGCTGAACGTAAATGTGTTATTTATTCGGCGCGAGTGGAATGCGTCAAGTAGCCAACGTGCCTTTCAGGTTGCGGTTGAACCGCTCCACCTGATTCCTGCATGAATAGTGGGGACTGGAGGTAAAATGATTTAGCGGCTAACAAAAACACATATCCCGGAGCAAAAATACGGCATATTGTCGGTCACTAGGTTAACAGATGGTCCAAATGAAGACCACACACGTTCGGATAACAAACAAACAATCGCACTTTTAACGTTACGTAAGGGAATCAGAAATACAATCTTACTAAAAATATCATGAACGATTAAGATATAAAGATTTCTATTGACGGAACGCACCAATGGGCCAAAAACATTGCAATGCAGCGTTTACCAACAATGACTAACCTGATTGACTACTTATAGCCCAACCTTCGACGTTCTCTCTGCCTTGGCACGTTAACACAAATCACATCGGTGAACAATGTCCCGAACATTGCGACACAAACCAGGCCAATAAAATCGACCACTAACTTTACCTAAAGTACCAGTGTTGCCCAGATGCCCGCCAAAAGGGGAGGCATGAAAGGTGGTGAGAAATTCATCGCGACATTCATGTGGCACTACCGACCAACGGAGGCGACGCCGACGACCAACATAATGGAGCAAACCATCCATCAAACAATAAGGAAGATCTTCACCCTGTTCCAGTTGGGCAAAAATGTCACTATATTCTGGATCGGCTCTTTGTCACGCCCGGGGGGGTGAGTTATAAAAGCAGAACACAATGTGTTCAATTCCTCTGGGTCACAGTCCAATTCCTCTAGGTCACAGTCGTAGTCTTTAGCGCAATACATGCGCGACAGTGTGTCTGTAACCACATTGTTTGTACCAGAAACATGTCTGATAACAAAACGAAACTTAAACAGATGGAATGCCCAACACCCCAACCTGTCGAAGTCATTAGAGTGGCCCAGCAACCAAGACACTGCCTGATTGACGTTCCATTAATTAAACTGAACAAATATTTCACATTTACTCATTCCCCACACACAAGCAAGGGCCTTCTTTTCGAAAGCACTTAGCTGACGTTCAGATTCAGACAAGATGTGGCTGGCGATGGCCACTGGTGAAACCTTTCCATTGCGTCACTGCCCTAAAGCGGGTCCCAACGCGCCACTAGAAGCGTCAACATGAATCACAAATGTAAGGTCGAAATCGGCCAAGTTCAAAACCGGCGCTAAGGCCAAACCGGCGCTAAGGCCAAACTGGCCTTCAGGGAATTGAAACTGCGCTCTTGATCATAACCCTACACAAAAGAGACATTTTTCTGTTTCGAAAGGTTAAGCGGAGCGGCTTCCTCAGTAAAGTGGGGAATGAAGTGGGCATAGTATCTCAACATGGCAATAAATTGAGACACGCCTCTAACAGTCTTCGGACGTGTAAATTTCACGATAGGACTGATCCGACTAGGATCCATAATCAATAGTCCGTTACACAAAATATATCGTAGAAACTTCACAGATGTGGAAGTCCAAGTTACTTTAGACGGATTAACAGTTAATCCTGCTCGTCACAAGCGTTCAATACTTTACGAAGATGATACAAATGTTCAAGGAAAGAATTACTTACTATAGATTATTTTATCAATGTAATTATAGACAAGCTTGTACTTTACATCAGACAAAAAAATGATCCAGAACATGTGACAAAGCCTGGGTACCAAAACACGCACCCATGGTGTACGGTTAAATTCATATTGGGCCCACTGAGTGCAAAACACTATACTTATGACTATCGGGATGCAACATGCATTGGTGGAAACTGGAATTAAGGTCAATAATTAAATACTCTGTCGCCCTACCCAAATGCTTAAGAGTGGAATATACCATAGGCACGGGAAATGGGAGACAAGATGAATTTTACGATTTACCGCAGTCATATCAGTAACCAGGCGGAAACCATTTCCACTACCCTTTTTGACCAAAAAGGCCGGGCACAGGTAGTCTGAGGTCGAAGAGGAAATTACCCCTTCCACCAACAAATTATCCACTAACCGTCGCATGATAGCCAGTCTCGGGGGACTGTAGGTATAAAAAGGTAGCCGCACTGGAACATCATTGATCGCGGTAAACCGATATGGCAACACATCACATTTCCCAATACAAGGAGTGATAACGTCCGGAATCTCATCTAATAAAGCTTGCACCGCGTGTCTGGGTGAATGCTCCACTACAGCAATTCAGCCACTAGGGGTGGGCGAACAACTAACAAAGGATACTAATATGCAGATAGAGTTGGGCACAAACTTATAAACAAATCTTCGGGCATGGGCATCAATCACCACACGGGCGTGACTCAAAAAATCAAGGCCAAGAATAACATCGACAACCAAATCATCTGTAAACCAAAAACAAAATGTCCAGGAAAATCACTTAATATTAAAATGCAAATTCACTAATCGCGAACACCGCCTTACTTCACCATTCGTGACACAGGTTGACAAGGAAGAGGAACAATTAACTTTCGTCTTTGAAAGAACTGTGCAACGGGATTGTATGACTGGATTTATTTGCTTGGATATACTCCATTACGAAATAAATGACTGTTAAATTGAAACGTAAATAAGACAAAAAACATAAATAAGCAGTGTGTGCCTTAGTCAACAGACAAACGGATAAAAAAAATATGTATAGAAAACTGTTATGTCTTTTCTTTCGTCTCAAAACTTGTGTCGTTTGTTGTTTTTTCTGTTTGTGTCCAATTTCTACTCTGTGTTTGTTTCGTCTCATCGTTGTGTCCAATGTTAACTCAGGTTTCTTTTAGATTTTTTTTTTTTCGTGTTTTTTTTCTTCTGTTTGGTCCTTGTTTTATTTGACCCGATTCCATTTTTGGAATTTTATGTAGTGTGTATATCCTGTTAACTAAAGCATACTCTGCTTATTTATGTTTTTTGTCGTATTTTAATTTTTCTTATAACAGTAATTAATTTCGCAATGGAGTATGTCCAAGCAAATATATCCAGTCAATTTAATTTCAATATCAAACCAGGACAAATAACTCCAGCATACATAGGAATGTGAAGCACCCGTGTCAACCAAAGCAGCACGCTCCTCGCCATAGCAATTCACCAATACAAAACAGTCAGTATAGTCTGTCTCGCGAAAGAATTAAATTTTTTGACAGTTTTGAAGGCTATCGTGTGTACCTATTTCTGTAGGAAATAACTTTTAATTTTGATAAATAGCACAGTTTGAGACCCAGCTATGTGTGTGTGTGCAAATGTTACTTGTGGCAGAGGAAAACACTGCTTATTTCATGGTAACAACTAAAAAATAAACGAAAACACAAATGTCAAAAAGTGGAATTCTTATATGAGACAGACTATACGTGTAGCATAATGTCCGCAGTAAGTACCCTTAGTCGCAGATCCACGAAGGGCATATTTTAGTTTTCCGGACACACCGACCGCAAATGCCCTGGCCGAGAACACTGAAAACACACCAGTGCATTCAGGCTAACCGGGGGAGACAGACAACTAGCTATTACATGTCCATACTTAGTGCAATTCGCACATTGTAACGTCTCGTCGCCACCTTGTACCTGTGTAGCTCGATGATAACCCAGCCCCAAAGGTAAGGTTAAAAGCTTGTGACGTGCACTGGCACGTAGCACTTACTTGGCCTCTTATCATACAGTAATTTCAATTTTTTTTGTCTTAATTAATATTTTTTTTTCTCTGTTGTTTATAACAAATTAAGTAGGCCACCTTAACCAGGTATAAGGATGTATACCACGGGATCCAACATATTAATTGGGGATGCTAATAGAGAAATTAACATTAAAAGTCTATTCAAAATTTAAAATTTAACTGTTAAAGCAAGAGAAAAGTATTTAATTTGACGTGTAAATTTTATTGGATTTAGATCATGTTTGGACTCATTTTAAAGCTAACTTAATTTCAAGCAACTTTTCTAAGTAAACTTTTCTTATATTTTGCCTTGTTTGGATTTTTTAAATTTCAAGTAGCCTCTTAGCTTGCTTCTCCTGGAATGGGATTTATTTGGCAGGCTAGTCGTAGTTCTCTTGTTTGGAAGCACGTACAGAAAAGTGCTGGCTTTTAAAATTTCAAATAAGCTCTGAGCTAGCCTGTGCTAGGATGGATTTATCTGGCAGGCAGGTCAGAGTTCACTTGCTTGGAGGCACGTGTTGGGTCGTGCTGGAATGCGGGGACTTTGCAGGGCGTTTCTCGATCAACGTGGGTGGTAGTATCGGGTGCAAAACTCCGTGAAGGTGGTGATCCGCGGCAGATTGATGACACTGCACATCCCCATTTAATAAACTTAAGGAGTATTTAGCTGGTATTATGGAATAAAATGCTTTTTAAATTTATCAGTAACTATGTTACATACAATTTTTAGGTTATAAATGTCCGTCGACCAATTTTTTAAGCAAGTTGGTTCCTTTTGTATCTCTCCGCCGGTCGGCCGAGTAAGTCCGGGTGTCCGCCCAGGAAAGGCAGTCGTCGTACATCGGAGCTCGTGGACGGTCGTGGAATGATGGCCGGCTGAATGTTCGATCAGTCGAAGTGTCATGGGAGGACAGGGAGGACGTGTACGGGAGCGCTGGCGCGGGGAAGTCAAGCCTCGGGGGCGAAATCGCTCTGGTTAAACTTCATCTAGTTTAATTTTTTTACCTTTTTCTTTTGTACTCAGTAGCTCCAGGTGTGCCAAGGTGTTGCACCATATATAATAGTATAGCCATCTTCCAGAGTGAAGCAGATAACGAGTACTAAATTTGTAAACCGCAGTACCGTGCGTCTCTATTGTCTTGGGCAGACACTCGGGAATAGTTGTTTTGGCGAACTATCTTATGTCACGACACCGGTTAATCTTGTTATTTTGGTTGTTTACAATGGACACCTATTTATATTGGAACACTTATCGTAGCTGCAAATAAATAGTCGTAAAACAGAAAGGTGTGTTTCTTTTCGTATCGTCATCCTGCAAGCTATATATTTCAGTAACAACAATAACTCAAAGCACATAAACCCGTTACATGTGTTGCAGTGTGCCAAGGAACGACACACACAAATATATACAACCCGAAGACGACACACACCACCACACAACACGGCAGAGAGACAGCACCACCACAAGCTGGAACATATCTCTTGGTCTGTAGTCGAGTATTTCGGAATTTACTGGTAATACTTTTGTAGGTTATGTTACATTGTAGTGTAGACCAAATTTAGAATTTCCATAGACACTGGCGAAATTTAAAAAAAAAAAGTTAGTCCCGAAATAATATACTTCACTATAATCCAAGACTTATGGTTTATTAGATTGCAGTTTACATCGGCACAAAATACATGATTCAAGTCTTAGCACTGTGAATCCGGTTCACAGAAAATTACAAGCAGAAACACACTACGACTATATCAGACGATTAAACCAAAGTCAGAAAAATTAGCACACTGTGAATATACACACGGCGAAGAAGAATGAGAAGCCATCCTGGCTCTCTGCACTTAACGGCCTACATGTACGAGCGGAAACAATTTTTGTAGAGTTCAAAAGATGTCCGAAAGAAAGGTTAAAGAATAGAAGCCACGGTGCTACCCGTACATGTAAAGTTTATCCACTCCCGAACTTCACTTCATGGAAATATCTGGGCTGCAGCCTCGATCACGTCCTGTCCGGATCGCGTCACGACTTTTGACTAAACATGGTGGAGGCAAAACATTCCAGAACGAAGGGCGAAGGGGTGCCACATGCTGTGCTCTCATTGGCCGGTTCTCTGTGGCGTTACCCTCATCATTTGTTCCATTCTCTAGAACCCTCTAGGGCAAAACTAAAAACTACGCATTAAAAACAAACGGCGACCAAGCTACTGCGGAAAAAACCATAACACGAAAAGATAAACAAAGCTACTGCCTCCTACCAAGGTCGCCTGGCCATGTTTTTACTCTCCCTTTCTAGAACCGAGGTCACTGAAATAAAATTTAAAATTTTAAATATTATATTAGAAAATTAAGATTACATAAGTTATTAATTCACCAAATAATAAAAAACCCCATTGTCCTGCTATGCTACAAAATCTATCTCTTGTCCCTCCGACACCAAAACCAACATTACCTGAACAAGGCATGTGAACATTACCATCGATCGCGCCTAAAGACGTGTTCCGCGCACATCCACGAGGAAACTTAACAGACTTCAAACCTGGGGGCGTAACCGAAACATCAAATCGCGACACGGGAGGAACCGAACAGTGAAATTCACGTTCCAATTGAAACTCCTGCTTTATATCAAGAGCCAATACATGCAGGTTCTCGAAAGTAGTAGCACACGCGCGAAAAAACTGATGATTACGTGCTGCAGGCATCAGGTGATGATGATACTCCCCATGAATTTTTTCTAGGCCCTAGTCAAATTCGTGGCCCTGGCATAACCTCTTACATCCTATACATAATCACAGTCACAGTCTCCTCAGGTTGTTGGTAGCGGTTGATGTACTGCCTCTTCATAGCCGATCACATCGATGCAGGGCCTGCATGTTTCAATATGTGTACTTGAAACGCCTTGTAACCTTCACCAGCATGCAGAACCTCGCCCAAAATCATTCCTGCGTGGTCGTCCAGCCGTGCCGACAAACACGTAAAAAATAATGCTTCATTGACAAGTTGATGACTGTAATAAATATGGTCAACACAGACCAAGAAATGCAGCACATCCTCTGGTTGAACTACTTGTAACACACCGACCCCATTTAACCGCCACCATCACTGGACCTTCAGCAGTCAAAGCAGTTCCCCCCAAATTCAACCACTTGACAAAACGTAAAGAATTAACGTAAGCCCCGGTCACATCTTCTTTGTCTAGGAACTCGACACCAGATTCTTGCAAATATTTCTGTAACTCCAAATATCCCATGTGACATACGGATTTGCTTCCCCCACAATAAGCCATGGTCGCTTCACTCAAATACATATCGCGGTTATTAATTACAACATGCAGCACAAACACAACATAACACACTATAACACCAAAACGAAATAGCAGCATGCGAAAACCCCATTAACAGGAAGCCTATAGGGAGACGTTAAAATCGCAAACAACCCCAACTCGGAACTTTAACCCAAGCAGAGTTGCACAGTGAATTGTGCCCCAATTGGACACAAACATAAAATGGTTTGGGGAATCAGTGTTGTTACTACCTTCAAGTAGACTAGAGCCAGCATTAAAAAATTCAGGTACGTGCTATATTATAAAGACATATTACAAAGATGAATGTTACGCTGGCGTAGAGTTCCCATTCAAAGCACGTACACCAACATAAAGCATATTTAAATTTTATTTAACTCAACCCCTCGACACGCTGTTGGCACGAACTTAACAAACTGGAAATAAACTAAACTCAATAAAGGTATACACACTACTTACCGAGAAAACAGAGCTTGCACGACCCAGGAAAATAACGGAATGCAAATCATTAAATCGAACTTACCGACGAAGTACCGAGAGGGCGAAGCAACCGGTCAGGACCGAGCATAGCACCAGAGTGCTGGCCCATAGCGGGCACGTAGGCGCAGATGGGTAGGAAGCGGGATTAGAGAGGAGAAGAAAGAGGGGGCAGACAGGAGTGGTGGCACGAGCGGCTCCGAAGACGCCTTACCTCGCCCAAAGCTGTGATGAAAGTTCCAAAACGTAGAATGGCGCTCACACAAGCATCCATCAGAAAATTAAAACACTTCCAGCCTGAGAATAAATTAATTTAACGCACATGGCTCAATCCAGGGTCCAAAATGCAAGGGCTGGGGAGAACCCCATTGTAACACAAGTAATTTGATGTGTTTATATATTATATGCATGTTTATAGTTTTTTTCATCAAAATTTTTGGGGCACTCTTATTCATTGGGCCACCTATTCCTGATGCACGTAGACCCTATCAACTATTATCCGAACTATTATCCGGTATGGATTCGTATAGAAACGTGACACGTTTGGTAATACAGTACATATTAATATAAGCTCGTGTTTCGGATAAAAGCATTGTGAGGTGCCACTGCAGAATTAAATAAACCATTAATTTGTAGTCATGTTTAGAACATGTAAACATAGCAGCTCGCACTTCATGTTAAACAGTAAGAAGGACAATTAAAATGGTTTATTTTTTTGTGTGTAACACACCTTGCAGTTTTGGGTGAATTGTGTCTGACGTACGAAGCTACGTAGATATTGACTTTAAATAGAGTGAGTGAGAAATTTTGGTCGGCTTTTAGTGCTGGTGAGGGGTGAAGTGAGGTGAAAATGGAGCAGTGCCGGAATAAAGAAGTGGGGGTAGACGAGAGATCCCTGAGAAAATTCGCCGACCAATGGCTACGCATGGCATGACTTTCACATGCAAAAATAAAGGGACTGACCAGTGCCGGGAATTGAACCTGGATAGCCTTGATGGGAGGCGAATGGTCTGACCATTTGGCCACTGTGGCACACTTTAAATGGATGTACAATAGTATGTCTTATGGATTGTCAACACTAATTTAAACACTTCTTATTTTTCGGAGAGCGTGTATCTTAACCTCTTTATCACCACAAGCCAGGTAACGAAGGCATTAGACTGACACCTGAAGCCCATGCCGATAATGTTGACATGTTGATTTCTTGTTACAAAATTTTAATCCTAAAATAATGGGATCTTTGCAAGAGATTGTTTGTATGCTTTCGTTTGTGCTATCTAGAAAGTTCTGATTTGGTTGATGATGAGATGCACGAGCACACAACATTTTACGAAATATATTACCCTACATATTATTATTATTGAAGTATTCTTGAGGTCCCAGTGAGTCTGAGTTGACTCATTAGTAGGGACAGTACATACATACATTTCAGTGATGGCAATTCTGACATTCACTCTTACAATGGTGCTTGTCATTTACATACTTATTTCTAAACAAGATAAAACTAAATGCTATAATTTTACACTAAAGTTTACAGGAATTCACCAACCTAGATTAAACAAGACTCATTGTCTTTGTGTAGGCTTTCTTATGATACTGAATTGTTCCCATATATACTTCCTCAGCCGATTTTTTTAGATTTTAATGTTAATTATGCTTTTTAATTCTGGTCATATTTTATTATATGATTTTGTCAGTTTATACTTTAGGCTTTTACTACCAAATTTTGTTGTTTTCATTGGTTTTATTGCCACATTATGTGCATTCCTTGTGTTATGTGTATGGATATTATTATTGAATTGAAAATTTGTGTTTTTGTATATTTCACAAACATTTTGTATGCTAATTTGGTATGTTGCTCTTCGTTCATTAGTTTCAGGGGTAAGATTTTTAGCTCTGTATACACGTCCTGTAAAGTAATTTTAACTTTATTATCACTGATGTTTCTTATAGCCTTATTCTGAATTACTTCAATACTGTTTAATAGTTTTGTATTACACGCTCCCCAAATACATAGCATGTGTGTGAGATGGCAATGCAAAATTCTGTGATATATTTTCATTAATGTTTGTGCGGTGACATATTGTCTTACTCTCCATAGGACAGCTGCTGCTGGTTTGATTTTTTTTTTTTTTTTTTTTTAACAATATTTGCATGTGTGTTCCATGAGAGGTGTTTATCAAGTGTTAAACCTAAAAATTTTGCTGCATCTACTCTTTGCAATACCTTGTTATTTAGTTTGATCTCAATATTATTTTTGACTGCATGGCTTGGTTTAGTTATGAACATGTAATTAGTTTTTCA
>PNEQ01094723.1:0-75392 GCA_003012365.1 Medauroidea extradentata
AAAGGAAATATATTTTAATATGAAGGAGAAGAAAGAGGGGTAAAGTTGGGAGAGGGGGTGGAGGGGGTGTAGTAGTTTGAGCGAGTTATAACATGAGAGTCGGTGAGAGGGGAAAGTAGGGGGGGAATTCATCACGTGACTAACAGCCAATTAAAATAAAGGACGGGATAGGGGAGGGGGGATAAGTTAATATATACATGTAAAAAGTGGTGGGGGGCGTCATTGTGTCGATGGAGATCGTCCGGGTAAGACGTGTCGCTAGTTGATTTAATTAAATAATTTTAATATAAAAAGATTTTATTAAATAGTTTTTTATTAAAAAAGTTTTTTACTAAAAATAATTTTATTAAAAAGTTTTTTATTAAAAATTTTATTTATTAAATACGTGCGGGGTTATTATGGAATGCGAAATCGAAAATTTTTTGGAAGAAACACCAAGATGGCGGCCGGAAACAAGATGGCGACCGAAAACAAAATGGAGGTAATATTTTTTTTCGGGATTTTTTGAAATTTGGAAATTTTTTGGAAAATTTTGAATTTTTAAAATGTTTTTGAAATTTTCGAAAATTTTGGTAATTTGACACTCAAGGTCAAGATTAAAGGTCAAGGTCAAAGGTCAAGGTCATCCAACATGGCGGCCGGGGCCGTGACGTCACAACATGGCGTTCAAATCCTCACTCGGCAGAAATCCTCACTCCGGCTCCTGTCCCAGAAGGAACTAAATCTATCTACTGACAGTTTAGATATTTTGGTTGTCCTTGATTTTCGCAGTTCGTTTCTTATTCTTTTAACCTAAAATTCCTTTTCAAATTTATTTAGCATTTCATATTACTAACTTAATGACTATACAAAATTTTTGCTTATTGTGTGCTGCCCATGATTTTTATATTTTATTTAAATCAGTTACGACTTAAATATTAAATAAACAAACCCTACTCCTGTCAAAGGTTATTTATCGCAGCAATGTAAAAGAACATACTATGTTTAACATACACCTAACTGTGAGAGTTAGGTAGACTATTGTATTCAATGTTTTTTAATTACCAAAAGACATTTACCGACAGACAAAAAAATTATCTGCTGGGCTGTGGCAGCTTGAGAGGGGAATGGCAACGGGAGGTTTCACCCCTTAAGTAAACCTGACTAAGAAAGAAATTATGCATTATGTCTTGTTCCCCTTCCTCCGCATTTTAGCATTACATAAGTATTTATTCATATGTAAAAATGTAGACCATCACACTCAAAGTGTCAATCTACACAGCAAAAGAGTAAATGAGTTAGTTATTTGTAATACACCCTCTCACAGAATAGTTGGCACGCCCCTAAGCAGGCAACAGAGGATAACAACAAATACGCTAACATGCAAGTACAAATATACTTTACGACGTACCTGGCAAATCCCAACTGGAACAGAATTCTGGTTCAGTGTCTTCATACTAGGAATGAATTCATCTTCACTGAAATGCTAATGGCAAATCCTCAGTATTTTATGTCCAAGTTTGTGCGTTGCTGAAATATACGTGAATATATATGCGTCTCTTCCACTCCTCGAATCACCACACATCCTCTACAACAGGGAACCTGTGTTGAATTGCTGCTCAGACTTCACAACCTGGTACACAACAATTTCTCGGCATTCTGCCGAAACGAAACCGAAGATACGTGTTAAAAGTTTGGTTAGCTACGGCGCCATTTAATAACAAACGACGGGGGAAAAATGGTTTAACTAGCGCCAAAAATAAGGCTGGCGGCTGGCCCCTAAGATAACAGGACTGTCAACGTTTGGCCAACAGAGATATTGTGGATTTACAACGATCTGTCGCGACCGTCCGTCCGTCAACCGTCCGTCGATCACGTGACTTCCAGCCAATCAGTAGTCTAGATTGGCTCAACGAAGTAAAGCGCTCCAAACTCTGCTTGCGTTTGGTACCATATCAAGATCAGGGATCGAGAGTGCTCTCGAAAGATTGTTTAACGAGGCCTTTAACTGGAAAAATTTTGAACTACCCCAAGAGAAAAGAAATGGCACCAGAATATCTGGTACGAAGTCCACTCGGTTTCAAGAGAGACTGCGAACAAATGGCTGGATGAGATTTTCGAGGAAAACGGCTTAAGCGACGATGAGGAGGAAGAGAAAGAAGAGCCAAGATATGAGGGAGTTCAACAAGTGGAACTAGAGAGAGAATAACAAGCCTCTGTAGAAGTAGAGATGAACTTGCGAACAGCCAGACAGGAGCTCAAGAGCAGACTAAAGACCAATACAGAAAAGAAGTGGAACTATACACAGAAGCCAATAAAAGATACAAACGAAAAGTCAGATCTAGAAACTTCTGGCGACCAAAGAACTTCTACATCAGATTCAGTTGAGATGTACGATATGCCAATATGACATATGGTTGAGATGGGTGGTAACAGTAAATAAAATCTTTGGAGAAATGGCAAAGCTGACTCAGGACGTATTAAATTACATCTTGGATAACAACTAAAAAATAACAAAAGAGCAATATAAATGGCTAACCCCAAAACTAGTAGAGATGCAGCGACTGTAATGTATTATTAGCCGATAAACTCAGTTATACCAGACCACAGAGCACTGTCAAAACCACTCGTCAAGCTCAGATACAAAAATAACTGAAAATTAGTTACTTGGGACTTCTAAAAAAGGCAGAGGTCCAACCCAGACCTCCCAAGAAAGTTGTGATTCTTTACCAGAGGGATGAAAAGACCTCAAGTGAAGTGACTAAGAAACTTGTACAAAAAAAATGTTGATCCAGTAAATGATGGCCTACAATACGGGATATAAGAACAATCAGAAGATGATCTATAGTGGTAGAGTCAGGAAATGATCAGACCCTGGAAAAACTCAAAGGTAATGAAATGATTAAGGAACTTGGTCTGAAACTGGAGACCCCCGAAATAAAGGCTCTAAAGTTATCCTGTACGATGTCGCCAGAAACGATGATAATGATAAGCTTATAGAAAAAGCCTACAAACAAAATTTTTCATCATCTTACTTGACAGAAGAATAGTTTAAAAGACGAATACGAATAAGTCATAGAACCGGAAAAAAGTCGTCAGATATCATAAATGTAGTGCTCGAGACTGATGCACTAACACGGGACATGATAATTCAAAAAGACAGAATATATATTGGACACCAGTCCTGCAAGATCAGGGACTACATTGTTCCTTCTCGTTGTTTCAAGTGTCAAAGATATGGACACATATCAGCGAAGTGTCAAAACGAAACAGTCTGTTCTAAGTGTGGACAAACTGGACACACATATAAGGAATGTAATGATAAGGGACATGACAAGTGCGCAAACTACATGAGAGACAAAATATACAGTAAACATAGAGCAGATACAAAGGAATGTCCGCATTAAGAAAAGGCATTTGAGATGGAGTTAAGCAGCATAAATTATGGAATGGAATTTGAAAGAATAGACTATGGCTGCTGAAATGACCAGACTAAGAATAGGTCAAATAAACCTACAGCGACCAGCAGCTGCTACAGCAGAGTTAGCATCAATTGCTACCGAATATGAACTTGACTTTGTCTTAGTGCAGGAACCTTATTCTCTGCGGGGTAAGGTCGTAGGCGTTCCAGAGGTGTAATAACAGCAGAAAACTTTCAATTGGCTGGAATATGGCAAAGAACCCCTAATTTGACAACAGTAGTCAAATAATTTAATACAGAGCACCATGTATGCATCCAAGTTCAACTAGGAAGCCAACGAATAATGTTATTGAGTTCCTACTTCCAATACTCGGACTATGTTCGAGTTCATTTGGATAAGTGGGACACTATACTCAGAGAAATAGGGAGGGAGCCAGTGATAATCGGAGCTGATTTGAATGATAAGTCGGAACTCTGGAACTCACCAGTAACCGATGACAGGGGAAGTAAGGTCACTCGATTCATCACATCGACTGACCTACACATCCAAAACATAGAAGGAACTCTCCCGACCTATGTATCACCAGCACATATCACATATTCGTACCTGGATGCAACACTAACAACAAGAAAAGCGAAGGATTGGATTTGCAACTGGAATGTTACCGAAGACAGTAGTAGCGACCATAGACTAATACTTTCCGAGATAAAGACCACAACTAACCAACAACCAGCAGGTATTTTCCCTGTCCGATATATACATTACAATGCTGACAGGAAGAAATTCGACAAAGAACTGACAATCAACATACAAGAGTTTAGAGCCAAGGCATTGGAAGACATTGATGTGAAACTGAAGAGTTGAAGAAGGTAATACACGAAAACATGTGACACCACACTCAGAAAATCGAACCGAAAGACACCCTTGAAAAGGTGGTGGAACAAAAACCTGGAACAGAAGAGGAAGACTGTAAGGAAACTGAGAATATCCGTGAAGAATGTGCGGGATGAGGAGAGTAGGATGACTGCTATTTTGAATTATAAGAAACAACTAAGAGAGTATAAGAGAATGGTGAAGAGTTGCAAGAAACAAACCTGGATTGAGCTAGTGACCAAAAGAGGAAATGAAGGCCCATGGGGCCTCGTATACAAGACATTAACAAATGAAATGAAAATTCATCAGATGATACATAGTGTACGTATACCAAATAGACAAACAACAGACAATAAAGAAAATATTTTTTACCTGATGAAGACATTGCTCCCAGGCGATGAAGAAGAACAAGATAAAGGTATACATAAAGAACGGAGACAGAAGATGTAAGAGTTTCCAGAGACTCTGGATATAACAAATTTTACAGAGACTGACCTTGAGAAAGTGATTAAGGAACTCAAGAATAAGAAAGCACCAGGCCACAACAGATTAACATCGGAAATAATGAAAAGAGTTTACCCACGAATCAGGACCGATATCATGGACATTGCAAACAGAGGACTTCAACAAGGTCGTTTTTCGAACACTTGGAAAGTAGGAATATTAAGAGTACTCTATAGAGGAGATGGAAAAGATCCTGTAGAACCAAAATCATACTGACCCTTCACACTTCTTCCAGTGCTAGGCAAGGTTATTGAGAAACTAGTCAATCAACGACTTTTGACATTCCTAGAGAATACAGGAGGACTCCACCAACGACAATATGGTTTCCGAAAAAGGAACTGAGAAAGCAGTGCTGGAGATGACCACCAAAGTAGGGAATGCGAAAGAAACGTATGTCCTTGTAATATTTTTGCACATAAATGGGGCATTCGACAGTGCCTGGTGGCCAGAGATTCGCAAGGCGCGACAGTGCTGCTCCTAGAGTTGCTATGCATCTCCCATACATGCCACGTCCGAATCCACTGTAACAAGGACAACATTCTTATGGCCAGCCTCAACACAGTTTTTCACATGTAAAAGAAGTCTGCTCTCAGCCTCCTCATGATTGTATGGCGCAACACCTTCACTGTTGAATGTTATGTTACCTGACCTTGTAACTTGATCTTCGTCACTGCACACTAGCAGTTTCTCCCCTATTTCACATATAGTTATAGCTGTAGCAAGAAGATGAAACAGTTGTTTTTTGTTGTCATCATCATCGAGAAGAAATTTGTTAAGAACTGGTAAACAACCAAAGCAAGTTGTTGAAAAGCGCTTGCAATATCGCTTCTAGTGGACAGAGTTGCCGCGATAGTATTCGGGTGAATGAAGTGGTTGGAGGGGTGACCAGGCTGAAGGAACACGGGAGGGGATTGGCTACGTAACGCTGTGTTAGAAGCTATGATTGCAGTGCTTTCTCGCCAAAGTGTTCCGAATATAGCCGAACCTAGCAGAATTGCCACTATAGTGGTTTTGTTACCAGTTACTGCGATTTCAGATAATCTACTACCGGTCAAGTTATGTAACTTGTACGTTGATTAAACAGGGAGGCGAAGACAGTTTAAACTGATACTAGTAAATTGGAAATTTTCTTTTCTATTGATAAGATAGGTCTCCGGTGATTATTCCAGTGCCATTACTGGTTTTCTTTAAACTTCAGTTGGCAACACTGGCCACCGGCAGTTGATTTTTACAAGCTACACGAATTGAATATATTGGCAAGTTCCTGCGCTGCACGGTAATGCTGCCAAGTGAATATTATCATTTATTATTTAATTTGGTTACTGTGAGTTGAAATGTACCATTATTAGCTGCGCTTTCTATACTAGGTATTAAAAATAGTTTTACGAGACTAAAAACCATTAATGAAACAGAATCATGTGTACGCAAGTGTTGTGTACGTGGATTACGTACTAAACCTTCTCCAGCAGTGTTTTTACTTTTCAGCAACGATGTGACCACATCAGAGAAGGTAAGCCGACACCCGAAATTTGCGTAATTTAACATGTTTGTAATCTTATTTAAAATTTCTCTTTATTCGAATTTTTTATAAATATTGCAGAATTAATTTCTATAAGTTAATGGTGTTTTGTGCTCTGTTCTTATAAACATATCCAAACTATCCTTGTGAGATCGATTGTTGACAGTAATTGTTATGTAGGCTACTTTTACAATGAAACATTTTGGAAACCCAGTTGCGGAAGAAAGCCTAAAGGCTACGCTACAATTGATGTAGCACAGACACACATCAAACATGTATATATAAATCTTGTAAGCTACGTTTATCGCCGCACACGGACAGATGTTCGGGATGTCTCCACAAAGTGTGATGGAAATGATGTATGGTATATTACTTGTTTGTGTGTTTGCAGCACTAGTAAATATAATTTTTTTACTTTGTACATTTGTTTTTGTAATAAATGAAAAGCGTGATGCCTGATCTCCCAAATTAATAATTCGTAAATTTCGTAAAATGCCACGCTTGTTTACATAAACTAAACATGTGGGTAGAAAGAAACCTTATACAACTGTGGTCAGGTTCATTCCAAACTAATCGATAACCAAGCTCCACATGAACTCGGCAGTATCCTCATTTTGACTGGCAGCTCACACGCACAGGTCACATAATAATTTGACTTTTTACCAAACTTTCTGTGTGCCGATCCTGTGCTGTTTTTTCTGTGCGCGTATTGTAGCGTGTGGCATTTGGAAACTGTGTGTGTGCTATATTTTTTGTTAAATCAATTGTACCTTTACTTATACTACACCTAACTTTGAAAATATGCAATTTTGCAGAGTTAGTATTACTAAGGCTTTATTTGCAACTTGGATTCCAAAGCTTTTCTTTGTAAAAATACAAACATTGTTCAACAGTGTTGATGGCATGATATTAAACGAAGGCTTTATAAGAGTGATGATTATAATAATGTGCATGCCTCAAGATCGGCCACATGACCAGCCGTTATTTCCTAACGGCAACGTGGTATTTTGTAGATATTAACATGACAATCTGACCGACTCCCTGGCTGGCTCCTTGGTTTTATTTTAATATATCAGGTATCCCGACATATTGCCATATTTCCTTCACGCATCCTGATAAAGAATCTTTGACGCGACACATGATACCATAACAGCCGCCATACAAGCCGTTATGGTACGATTTCCGTTACATCAGTAGGTTGCTAAACTGGCTGCCAAGCTTACTGCCATGGAATATGCTTTTTAGTCGGTTTTATTATTTCTCTCTTTCTCTATGTTTAATGGGGTTTTCAATATTCCGTTACAATATTTCGAGTTTTAACCCTCCCCCACACCCATTTTCTTTCCCTTTTTAAATGCTAAAACCCTGGTAGTCGCAAATATGATTAGTAGCTTGCCTTTCAAATAGGTCACAAATCGCCACAGCATTTTGACCACGTATCGAATTTAAGGTTGCCTTCCACATATCGATCAAAGATTAAGTCAATCCTTTCTACTTGCTGGAGGCGAACTTTCACAGCTGGAAGGAAAACCTTGTGCGTAAAGTCGTGGAAAGTCTTCGAAAAAGAAGAAGGATGAATCCAATGCACAAAGGTGGCACCATCTATAATACTAGCTGTGCAATGTGGCAAGCATTCGCTATGTCCTTCATTTGGACCAGATGTGATGCAATTCATTATGTCGGATTTCTTTGATGGTTTATGAAGATTTCCAAACTAGCTGATCGATGGTGGGCACAAGTGGTTTTCATGGGCAAATAGTGTACTTACATCAGCCCCTCGTATTTGACTGGCTACATATAACTTACAAAACACATTTGCATCTTTTCGCAAAGCTTTCAATTGAATCTGTTTTTTGGAATTGGCTGCCCCACTTTTAACTTAAAACAGAATCAAATTCGACCTTTTTTATTACTTCATGCACAGACATATTGCCTTTGTCTAGTCTTTCCTTTACGTATTCTCCATACGAAGTTTCTCTGTTATTCTTGGCTTCGCATACTGCATTTTAAGATTCTTTTGAGCACCTAATTTTATTCACGGCTGTACAGAGTGTGTTTTCTTCAAAAGGATTCCCATGTTTTTGAAATGAGGTAACAAAACTGCTAACATCTTTCTTGAATTTTTTATTCATCGCCTTGATGTCTTCTCTATGATTAGCCTCGAACACATTCCCATCTGTATGAAGTGAGGATAGTTCTCCAAACTGTTTCAAAATGTGAATCACATCTGGCCCTGCTACCATACATTTTAGAAGTGCAGATGGAGATTCAAAAACTTGTGCTGCACTAGCCACTCCCTTGATTCCTTTGTTATTCTGTTCATGTTAGTGATCATCAGTAATTGCAGAAAACTTATAGTTTGATTTTTTACTTACAAACTTACCTTGCATGAATTCAGCATTAATGTTTGTATGAAAGATTTCTAGCTCATTCAAAGTTTCTTACAAGTACTGGTAGCCATCTGTCATAATTTATATGGTCTAGAGCAAACATCCATGTGCACACTTTTACAAGAATGCTTCTGTAGTTTAAGAAGTTTGGTTCACGTACACTTAGTACAAATGCAAGTAATAGAATCTCAAGTTTCAATGTTGTGCAGTAAAGAAATTGAGCTGACTGTTATTTACATTTTCCACACCATTCTTCAAAGCTATCACTTAATTCCTCCTCTGACAGTAAGTATAAGTTGTAGGCTTTGATCCTCAAAATATGCAATGATGCCACTGTAACTTGGTGAGCAGATCGTGTTCGTTTGACATGAGAACATGTTAGAAATGACTCGGCTCTACCAGCAGTTGCCACACCTGAATCAACTAAGATGTCTGTCCACCCCGATCCTAGTAGCCATGACCCAATCATACTCGATATTGCCATTTCTATGTGCATTACCCCCATCATCACTACAATTTTGTCTTCTCCAAACAACTCTAGAACTTTCCACTGCAACAATTTAGCAATTGCATATATTAGTTGATCTCCTGTAAGTACAGGGACTTGGTCATTGGTCTTTAAATAAGGAAAATATCAAACACATGCAATGTGCTACCTTGTGGTGGACACTGAACATATTCTCTTAAAAGTGGGAGCAGAACTTGATTGCATTTTGGCCATAATGGATTATGTAACATTTCTGATGTAAACGATGCCAATGACACTAAATTATTTTTAGGAGTAGGTTCTTCGTTATTAGTGATACTTTCAACTTTTTTCAGCCATAAGTTTACAATTCTGGAATATCCTTCATGTTCCTCATTTTACCACATTAAAGTTTTTATGAGCACATCACAGTAATTTGTGCTAACTGCTAAAGGATCAACAGTATTATACCAAGAAGGTAGCTGATTTTCAACTTTATCTTTCCACTGTGAATCTTCAATATACATGTTTCTTTTCTGTGGTAGCACATCATCAGGATGTTGTATTATGATAATGCTCGTGTCATAAACGAAGATTCTGCTGTACTTGAGGAAGGATTATGATCCACATTATCTATTACAGCTGTAGTGAATATATTCGTATGCAATGATGCTGGAATCTCGTTGGCTGTAGAACAATATGACTCACAAACAACATTTGTCATGGTGGACAGCACTTTTTGCACTCTGTTGTACGACACACTTAAACTTAATCCAAGAGAGTTCAATTCATCCACAATTTTCTTATTTTTAGTTTCTGTAAAAAGTTTCAGTCCCACATACAGCAGTAAAAGTGTTTCACTTTCAACTATATGGCTTATGCATGTGTCTTTTTGCCTTTTGTATTTCGCCGAATTGAACCTAACTAGTTGAGGAGGAGACAAGAGGGGCTTCATCTCTGCTCTACTTGAGTACTCAGATACTCCTTTGCCTTCAATTATCATTTTCAAAAGTAAAATCAAAGGTTTGCTGGTACACTTTTCTAGAACAAACTCATCTTGAAAATATCCATGAAACATTGGAAAATCCCTAAATAAATATTTGCAAATTATGTTTGCAGCACGTGCCAAGCATAATCCGTCAGTCATACTGTTGTAGGAAGCACTGGCAAGAACAGTAGGGACCGCATGCGGGGACTAACCCACCTGGGAGCAAAACCGGCACAACCTGCATTTGAATAGCATGCCCCCCCTCCACCTGCTGCGGTTAGGGCTCTGATTGGCCTACAGAGTCATTAGAGGGGTGTGGTGTTGGCTAGGATTGGTCGTAGGGGTTTTATGGTACGAATAGCACCTAAGTGCCATGAGGCCTGTGATTGGCTGAGAGCTTAAGCCCCGCCCCTAAGAGGGGGAGGGGAAGTGAGGGGAAATGAGGGGAATGGGCCCTTTTGGTACAAGTTGTGCCTAAGGACCCCGAAGAAGCAGTGTATGTCCCTAACTCCCCTCCCTCTACCTTATAGCATACCCCTGCCTATCCATATAGCATACTCCTGCTATAGCATAGTCCTGCATTAAAGCTTACCCCCTGTAGCCTCTCCTGTCCTTATAGCATAGCCCTGTCCTTATAACATACCCCTCCCTGTCCTGCCCCTGTAGCCTCTCATGTCCTTATAGCATACCCCCTTGTAGCCTCTCCTGTCCTTATAGCATAGCCCTGCATTAAAGCATACCCCCTGTAGCCTCTTCGGTCCTTATAGCATACCCCTCCCTCTCCTTTTATCATACCCTCTCCCCTGTCTTAAGACATACCCCCTCCTTGTCCTTATGACATTCCCCCTCCATCCTTATAGCATGTCCTTGTACTGCATCTCCATCCTTATAGCATGTCCTTGTACTGCCCCTCTATCTTTGTACCCTGCCCATTACCTTTTAGCACACCCCCTCCAACCTATCCTTATGACAAAACCCCTCCAACCTAGTCCCTCCCCCTATGTTAAAGCATAGTCCACCCATCTACCCCTGAAGCCTATACTTGATAATAAACAGGTTTTAGCAAACCCCCTCCTGCCTACCCCGCTTTTCACACCCCTGCAAGCTCACCTCTAGAGATGTCCTCTCCTGTCAACTTCCGAAAGGCGACTGAGGTTGGCTGGAGGAAACACCAGTATAAACTGGTACTCCCCACCCTACTCCAACCAGCAGTATATAAGGTGGTCTTACCTTATTTCAAGTATTTAGTTCGCAAGATGTCACTGCCGTTTCACCCTGCATCAACATACGTAGGTGTCGCCCGTGGTTACGCCTTTGTAATGTACACGCTGCCATTGGAAGAAGGTGACTTGTACATACACCGAGTCATGCGATCACACCGGTAATTGGTTAATGGCACACAACCCATGCATGCAATTGCGATGTCAAGACAGTATTGATTGCTGCGGGAGAATTGTGTGGTGACAGCCATTTTGCCAACCACACCTCTACCATCCAAGCCAGAAGGGGTTGTTGCATACAGACAACTCCACGTGCCTACATACCAACCACCAGCCGACATGTATGTGCCAGTACTCTCTGTCTCATCCCCATCAACACCATCATCATCACAAGATGGCGACTAGCAAGTAAGTCAACTCTCAGTATACTGTGTGCCTTCGTTGCGAGAACAGTTTTGCTGTTATGTCAGTCGTAAAAACATCAGAATTTTCCAGTTTGAGTCTAATTAAATTTAAACCTGATAATATTGACAGTTACGATGTAATGTGCAGGTATTGGTTTAGGAAGGTATTAAGTAAAATATATATTTATTTAGGGAAATCTGCGAATTTGGAATTGTCTGGTCATGTGACCATTCATTCGATCCGGTATCGCATCACGATACCGAATCTGCAATGCAAAATATGCTACGGGAATTTTTATTGAGTTGAGATCAAATAAGAGAAATATGTGAGAGTCTGGACCAGTCCCTCGGGTCAGCCTAGCAGGTGGTGTCGTGGGAGCATTGGTGCCTTCTTGCCCATTACTCTTCTCACACCCCTCTGCTTCCGCTGGACCACTCTGGCCAGTAGGGGGAGGGGGTGCAGCAGACCATAGGAACGAGCCTTAGAGACTATGAAATATAATTTGAATTAGACTTTTGGCTAGGGTAATATGTTAATTTAAATAAGTAATATAAGTAAACAAATGATAATTGTCCAGGTTTTGAAACAAAATATGCTAATTGAGTTAAATAAATGCGACAATGGTGTACTACAGAGTTGGCTTCGGTAGGAGGGGCTGTTTCTTAATGCTCCCTTCCCATTGGCCAGATTACCAATACCGGGACCAGTAGCGGGTTTTCGGACAGTGTGGGGAGAGACGAGAGATCTAACCGGACTGCAGGCGAAGGAGGTCGCCCGTAGAGGGAGTCATCGGGGGTTCAGGCATCGAAGGTCAGGGCAGCAGACCGCTGAAATAACGACCCGATCAACTGAGTAACAACGACGGGGCAAGTGAAGTTGTTCGGCAGCGCGACATTAAATGTGGTGGATAATCGGGATTTCAAGTAGGGTCACTAGGTCGGGGCAGCAGACCGCCGACACGACCACTTAATCCGCGTCGACGGCAGATGGCGGGGTATTACTCACTCAATTTTAACTTAATGTATCGGCCGCACTAGATTGACGGGTCTGTACAATTATTAGCCATGCCCGCGGGAGTCAGCAACTCAGTGCACCATCGGCTTATAGACAGTGATAAGACCTTGTTTTTATTCACCTAAAATCACAATAATCATCAAAAGTGTAGAAAACAATAGCCAGATACAGCATTACCAACAAACTAGAAAAGTAAAGCAAGAAACCAACAAAAGAGAACATCGTAGAAGTGTCGGACCAACTTCGGGCTTAAGAACCACACCCGGGATTAAGGTCCGTGTTTGCTGACGGAGTTTCCGCGCTGTGTGGACTGTGAACGAGACCTTCGAGTGAGCAGCAAAGGAGCATCATGCACAACACCGCTGCAACTACACCACCACAACTGTACCACCAATAGGCTACGCATCACCCAGGGCCAGCGACACAGCCACGCAGTGCTCGGATCGGGCACTGATCCTGAACAACCCGCCTACAGGTCACAGGGGCGCGAGGGTACCAGCTCGTCCCAGAATCAGCCGACAGATTGGTGAGACGAACCTTTCATTAAAATTTTTCAGCACCATCTACAGAGAAAGATCTGGCAGCAGACAGCAGGGACGTTCAAAAACTTATCTTTCAGGCAACATCGAGCAGCGGCAACTGGCAACAACAACGAGCTGCGAGAATCTTCAGTGTAGTGTTTTTATTCTTTAATTTTTTTTAAATGTTTCAGTGCATGCCGCATGGTCAAGATGTAGTTTAGTTAGTTAGTTTTTTTTTGTTTATTGTAGTTAAAGTAGTATATAGTGCTGTGTGTTTCAACTGTTTGGTATCGGATGGCCCCCTATATTAATATCTGGCCACAATTCGCCCCGTCATGGCAGGTAACGACGTGGAATTCGTTGACCAGGATTTACCACTTAGTAGTTTGCTATCGGGAATCAGTTCTTCACTGGCTGAATTAAATAGTCCGTGTCCGAGAAGTGTAGGCGAGGAGTCAGCGACACAGCAGGGCGACCATCAAGGGCGAAAGTCTCCCGCTGGGACAGCGAGCGACGAAATGGTTGGGCCGGTACAGGGTGCCTCTCAAGTAGGAAACCAATGCGAGTCATTAATGGTACAAATGCAGGTGTTGATAGAACCGCAGGCTGAAAAAAACAGGCAACAGGCAAAACAAAACAGGCAAAAGGCAGAACGACAGGCTGAACAAAACAGGCAACATATAGAACAGCTGGCAGAATGGCAGGCTGAACAAAACAGGCAACATGTAGAACAGCTGGCAGAACAGCAGGCTGAACGAAACAGGCAACAGGCAGAAAGACAGGCTGAACTAAACAGGCAACAGATAGAACAGCTGCTGTTTAGGTTCGAGAAACGAATGTTTGAGAAAGAAAATCAGCTAAGGGGAGAGGTTTCGCTGTCTATTTGAGACCAGGCCTTGGAAACCAACGAAAAACTACAGAGGATGGAAAACATGCTCAGGAGTGAAGTATGCGAGAATAGTGTCGAACTGCAGGCGAAAATGAGTAAAGTAGAGGGGAGGCTGGACCGACGTGTAACTGCAGGTATTCAGGCGAGCCAGACCGTGTAGAAACAAGGGGAGGAGAACTTAAACAGGGTATCGTCACGGGTAGAAGAAATAGCTTCGCAAATAGTGAGTGTGCAAGAAACAAATGGGCAGTTGGTAGACGCTGTGGACGGTATAGGGCAGCGGTCAACAGCTACAGAAAATGGGCATATCAGCACACCCTCGCACACAGCAGTAGTTGGAGGGAGGAAACAACTGTCACCTGTTCCCAATATAGATCGAATGGTACCTGCATTCTCGGGAAAAACAACACATGCTCACCCAGTTCGGTTTATTAATAGAATGGACTGGTATTTGCGAAATGTGTGCTTTCCAGATGCGCTAAAGGTCGAATTGTTTCTGTCCAGCCTAGGAGATGCAGCAGAAGAATGGGGTCAGCGAATGTCGGAAAAATGGGACAACTACTCGCAATGTAGAGAGGCATTCGTAAAGCGATACTGGAATGCATTGGAGCAGGACAAACTGGTTCAGGAGGTATTCCAAGGCTGGTACTATTCTGAGAGTGGAATCAGTATGTCTGATTACATACGAGGGTTAGTAGAGGAGTGCGAGTTTTTGCTCACCCAGTTTTCACGTCCAGCCCAAGGTGGTGTGGGGGGACATACGTTCCACACAGGTTCCTCGTCGACGATGTACTGGACATCAGCATCGTCGACATTCTCCCCCTCCTCCAAGCTTGAAGCGAGCGTGTATACACTACTGGAGCAAGATGTCAGGGGCGACAGTGGTGGTGGTGGAGATGGCGACGCAGGCGGCTTCGGCATCGGGGGCGTTGGTGTCCGAGGTGGCGGTGTCGGAGACGGTGGTGTCGGAGGCGGCGGCATCGGAGGCGGCAGGGGGGCGGCAGATAATGAAACTCATTAAAATTCTCCCACCGCCCCGTCAATATTTGTTCCAAGGCCATCAGCGCTGCCTCCTCGAACATAGGGTTGTTATCCATATTGTAACAAGACTCTGTCGCTCGCAACGCATACGACACATATATACCACTCGCGACAACAGGCGAAGTTAGCACATTCTTAGGGGTAGGAGCACGGATATAGGTACAGCCAATAGGATAGTTCGTTGAAGATGTATGTATGTCATTCTAAGAGACAAGTAACAGGTTACAGGCTTGAAGGGCAAGGATTGGGAGAGTCCACGCCGCCCAACAATACCTCTAAATGACATGCAATGGGTGGGATCCGGCCAAACTAAGAGATAAAAAAATGTATATCCCTACCACCAAATACAGCATTGTTGAGTACTGCGCCTCCCTCTCATTATGAACCAAAGTAAGGAACCGGCAATATGTTAAGCTGCGGGGGCGAGCGAGCTAAGAGGAACACCTGTGTGTTTGCCAAAGACAGCATTATAGCGAACTGGGCCTCCCTCCCTCTCATTTTGAACCGACAATATGTTATGCGGTGATGGCGGTACTGAAGAGGCGCAGCCAGGTGCGTGCCTCGCATTGTTGCGAACTGGACCACTGTCGATATGAATGCACACAAGGGAGGCTATTATAATTTTTCCACCCTAGGTCTGGCGAGTCACACACACAATGGGTGATGGTGGGTGGCAGATAATGAAATTCACCCTTCGTGCTGCAGATAATGTAAACACCTGGCTGCTCCGATCACAAAAGCTCTATTATATGAGGTTAACTGTAACCTGACAAAGGGCTTTCAGCCCTCAAACCAGTCAACCGTTCCTCCTTTCACGTGAAAGACACCCCGACTGTAACAATGGATCGATTTCAGGTGTTGACGGACTTTTGTATTTACACAGCGACAGAAAGGACATTCTTCCAGACAAACAGTGACCACAGCTGGCTTGCAGCTTCTCCAAAGCAGGGTAGCTTCACAAAACATTCAATGCCATAAATATATTAGATTTTTCCTCTGGACCCACGACCTGTGCTTCTCTGGAATTCCCACTCCATGCTACAAGCGAGTGTTTAACCTTAGTGCGCACAATTTTGTCTACAAGGTAAAGATTTGGTTTATTCACAGCTTTCATTCCCACTCATAAAACACGCCTTTTATAGGAGAGCCTGTATAATCTTGTAGAATATACGTCCGAGGGTTCGTTTCATTTACAGTAATAATTTTAAAGATTTCATAACTAAAGTTCATTTTAAAAAACTTATTTCACGTTCGTTATAAGCACGTAATCATCCATTTCAAACCTAGCACGTCTAGTATCCACTATCATAAGGTTCTTGTACACAGTTTTTAAAAGCGAATTATTGACAAAATTTTTCGGAGGCATTTTTATCTTTCGATGATATGTAGAATTATACATCACTGTGATTTTTGGCAATATTTTAATCCAATTATGTGACCCGCGTATCATGATTACCCTATACAATATTTCTTTAACTGTGCGTATCACAAGCTCTACAACCACACACTTTTTGTCTGTACTTGAAAAGTAATGGTTTATACCATATTTCAATTTTAACATCTTAAAATGCGAGTTTTTAAACTCCCTCCCATTGTCGGACATTACATTCTTGCCGCTTGTATTCATAAGGAGAAACGTCCATATAAATTTAGAGTAAACATCTATAACCATTAGAATAAATTTATAACCTTCATTCGCTCTAGCAAGCTGACTGAAATCTGTCAGATCTATTTGTAATAAATTGTTTAATCCATGCGTTATTATTTTCCTTCTAGGGAAATTAAGTCTACGTGGACCACACAATTCGCGAGCCAAGGCTTTGATACTCATGTCGATATACATCCATCTTGCTGTAATTCTTCCAAAACAGAAATAATTTCAGACTCGTGGCTATTATTTCCAGCTTGCTTAGATTCTAGTAATAAGCATTAACATGCTACAAGTTCATTCGGATTGTTCCAACAAACATAATTTGCATCTCTTTCACGATTGCTTAGTCCAGTCCCGTGTACAATACTGTAACGACTGCTAATAAAAGGGAACATGAGATGTTGAATGTTTTTATATTCGCCAGTATCCACGTCGTTGTCGACATACTGGGCATTAGTTATCCCTTTACAGGGCAAAAAGTTAAAAAGCTAGTTTTTTCACATTATTTGCTCCATTGCATAGCAATGTGTAACTGAATGACATGAAAATTATTACTTTTGTCTAAAAGTTATTTAAATCTTTGTAATATTAAAATTTTGGGTGGTTTATTTTGTAACCACCATCCATTTTGGCTGAAGTACAAATGGTGGTCACTTATATAACCACCTACAAGAATATACATCAAATATTAAGAAATAAAGCAATTACATAGAGTCTAATCCAACAAAGAAAGCTTTCATAAATATATTTATAATATGAAAACCATTTTTATGAATTAAATGCACAATTACGAATTTTTTTCTCAGTGTAATAGTACTATAACCTATTTTATTACAAAAATGTTTACAATTACAGTTACCAAACACAATAGCGTTTTTTCCTACTTTTCATTTCACTTTAACCCCAAATGGCAAATGTGCATTATAACCCAAACCTTTATTTATAATAGTAATGAAACATTTACATTTATGCAAGTTGACATATAATATTACAAAAACAAGGCAGAACAAGTTAACAATGTTATTACACGTATTGAAAAAAATTTTACACAAAAAAGAATAGTTTTCTTTCCTTCCTTTTTATATTTTCTCCACACTGTCAATAAGAATAAAAAACATACACAACAATTAAAAATACCTAAGGAAAACATATCAAACAATAATTTCAAACACACAGCAGTTACATTCACAAAAAAGTATTTCAAAAAGGCGAAAATAATTAGTCGTAATATGTGTACACAAATTGGCTTTCGCCTTCAGTGCTCTCTCCCAGTATAAAAACGGATGTCAAATGTCTTGCATAATTAGAAGCTCCTAAAGAATATTATTATTAGCTATACAGAATTGTTCAATTGAACTGTAATTACATTGATGGTTGGACTTACACTAACTTACTACAAAAAGGACAGAAAATCTACTGGATTCATGCTGAATTGGCACAATGTGACAGTTTTTCCTTATCTATTTTTTCTCAGCACAAAAACTTTAACTGTCTACTATTTTTAAAAATTGCATCAATATATTTGTATTGAACATCATTTATGAACATTCATTACGATATTTTAGTCTTCACTATGCTCCTTTGTATGAAAAAAAGTAAAAAAAAATTAAGCATAGCCTTTGTTTTCTACAGTGCATCTTCTTCTGTAACAGCTTAATTATCTTCACTGTCAATGAAATGGTGCAAACCAATCCCTGCAGAGAGCTACTGAGCAAGACTTGCATAGAATAGAACTTCTTTTGGGTTTTCTTTTGGTACTGCAGTGGGCACACATTCTCATGGTTCCTTTTATTGGCGCATGTTCGCCAACATTATTTAGTTGGAGTTTTGGTTCTTCTGAAAATTTGGTGCTAGCAAACTTGGACTTGTTGATGACGACAGGAGAAATTTCTGCTTTTCTCTTTTTTTTACAGTTGAAGTCTCCAATAAGCTGATTTGCTAGCATACTTCGAAAATATAGGTGTGACATAGGTTTCGTTTTTGTATTGTTCAACTTAACAGTTTCTTTATAAAGAATATAAGAATTCACTGTAGCAGCATCCAGTAAGAAATAAAATATTTTCATCCACCATCTTCTTGATTTCCATGAAATGCAATAGACTTGCATTAGTTGGTCGAACTTGTCGACACCTCCCATGTACATATTATTGTCGCTAATTGGTTTAGGACAAGTTACAGTTTCTTTTACCCCATGCTTATCTCATCTTTCAACACTGCTCAATTCTTCTGGACTGTGCATGTTGTTAATAACAACAACAGATTTTATTCCTCTGTCCTTCCATTTAGTGATAGAAATCTCACCTCTTACTGCATAATCAGATTCTCCAAAATTGAGGGCTTTGTCTTGTTTGAGTAAATGTTTAGAAAAGTACTTTCGTGTTTGCATAATTGTTCCACAAGCAAATAATCCCCTTTGCAAGAGTTTTGTGATAAGAGTAATAGAATTGAAAAACCTGTCGAAAAATATGCAATTTCCAAGCATTTCTAAACTCTTTGCAATAGACAAGACTATCCTCTCACCAAGAGTGTCATCAGCTGGCCCAATTTGTTTTCCTTGGTAGAGTTCAAAACTGATCATATAGCCTGTAACAGCACATGCTATCACCCACACTTTGAAACCTCTTTTTACTGGTTTCATTGGAAGATACTGTTTCAAACTAGATCTGCCTTTGAAACCTATCATGCTTTCCTCCACTGACAGAAAACGGCTGGAATTGAATTTTTTTAAAAACATTATTCAAATGGACAATAAGAGTTCTTAGTTTATATACTCTATCAAAGTTTCGCTGATCTTTACCTAGCATAGCAGAGTTGTCATTCAAATGAATATACCGAATTATTTTCAAGAATCTTTTCAAAGGCAAGATGTCAGCGATTCTAGATACACGGAAATTTGGATCTACAGACCAGTACATTCTGAGACTTGGCAGAGAATGGAACCCCATAATAATTAGAATCCCAAATACAGCTTTCAGTTCATCACTGCATAAGTCGAGAGTATGTCCTTTCTGTTTTGCATACAAATTCGACTGTTCCACTATATGACTCAAAATCCCCAATGTCATGAACTGCAAAAATATTTTCACTAGGGATGCAACATCTACTTCAACTTTAGGTCCAAATGGCTGGGAAAAACATTTTTGAGAAAAATGTTTCGGATTGCATTTTTTTGTCTTAGAAAACTTGGGCTGATGTAAAAATTCATTCTGTGGGCACGAATCGATTTGTTCTTCACATTCAGATGATTCACTTTCACTTATGAAAATTAAGTTTCTTTTAGGCGACTCTGGAAGCACATAGTCTGGATCAGCATCTGTGTCATCGCCATCACTGTCAAAATTAACTGCTAATTGTTGACGAGTTTCATCTGATGACTGCGGAGTTGTTTTTGAGACAGCATGTGATGTGCTGAGAAGTGTATGTGATACACTTGTGGCAACTGGTGTGGCACCTGAGACAGTTTTTATTTCTTTTTCTTGCACATTTGAGTATGCAATTTCTTGTGACCTGAGAGGAGGAGGTTGCACTGATTTAGGAAACGTGCTAGCATCTTCTGCATCAGAATCCCCACTAAATTCGGAATCACTGGCTTAATTGTCGGAAACACTATTTATAAAGTTCATGAATTTGTCATATAGTCCATTTCCTCCAAAATTTTTGCAGTGTATTTTTTGCCATGATGACAAAAACTGAAAAACATACGGGTATTAGATAATACTGACAAAAATACAACATTGTTTGCAATGAAGTGAAATAATTATACTTTCAGCTGTAAATGTGATTTATTTTTCAAATTATAGTCTTTTGAAAATTCAAATATTACAATACAGAAATAAACACTTGCATTATCTATTAAAAATTAACTTGTGAGTCTGTGTTAGGGTGATAGGACACAGCTGGTACAGCAAAAAATGTTATTATAAATTTTTTTTATGTAGGTATTTGGTTTTAGTTTTTGGATTAGTTGTTTTTGGATAGTTAGTATGATGTATGTTGTTGGGTTGGTTACTATGATGTATGTTTTTGGGTTAGTATAGCATATATTTTTGGGTTAGTATGGTATATGTTTTTGGGTTACTTAGTTTGATGTATATTTTTGGGTTATCATGATGCAGTGTGATGCATGATTTTGGATTAGTGAGTGACTTATGTTCTTGGGTTAGTATGACATGTTTTTGGAATAGTTAGTATGACTTATGTTTTTGGGTTAGTTAGTATGACTTAAGTTTTTGGGTTAGTTAGTATGACTTATGTTTTTGGGATAGTTAGTATGACTTATGTTTTTGGGTTAGTTAGTATGACTTATGTTTTTGGGTTAGTTAGTGTGTCTTATGTTTTTGGGTTAGTTAGTATGACTAAAGTTTTTTAATTAGTATGACGATGACTTGTTTTTTTATAGATAGCATCACCTATGTATTTGTTAGTGTGATCAATGGTCTTGGGTTAGGTGTAATCAATGTTGGTAGACTGTAAAATTCTTGAAAACAATACCACAGAAAAACTTAGAATTTACTGAAATTCAAGTACACATCACTGAAACAAAATTAATTGCGCTGTAGTAAAAATATGAATAAAATGTGCATGCTATGTAGATTATGTCAAAAATGGTCAAAACCTTATCTTCGAAAATACCAGAAAGCAACATAACCTTTTTGATGTGTCCAGTCCCTGAGATGATTGTGGTTTATTTAGTGACCACTTCAAAATACTTTGCAAATAATTGCAAAATGTATCAGTATCATCTTAGCGCTTCATTTTAAATATATGTTATGCTGATGTATAGGTTTGTTGATTGCTGCACATCCACAATAAACTGGTGGCAAACATTATCATCATCATCAAATTATAACATAAATTAATAAAATAATATAATATGTTCAATATATGTATATATACTCACTTTGACCAATTCTGTGCATGGTATAAAAGTTTCATGAATAAAGACAAATGTCGGTAATTTATTTTTCAACAATATACAGTATAAACATAATGCACAAACGATAAGCTCTAGCAAACAATGAAACAAACTCACTAAACAAATAAAATGTTTACAAGTATGATACAGAACATCTTCAAAATGGCTGCCCTAAACTGGTAGTGGTCATTGGAGTAACCACCTAAACAGAAAAGCACTGCTCACAGCTGCTGCCAACTGATCAATGAGGAGGTGGTTATATAACTGACCACCAAACATCTACACACTAGCAGGGCAGCGGTAGCATCCAAGTTGTATGAGCCATTTAGGTTACATTGACATTTAACATTAGTGGTTAGTATGATAACCACCAACCTATAAAGGGATCAATCAAATATTTATACAACTTCAAATCAGCATCAGAGTACCCATTAGGATATTTTTTGAATAATAATTCGTATAACCCAGCACTAGCATCAACTGTGTTGTCACCTACTTTCAATTTATACCCTGGCAAAAACACAATTTCATCTTTCCCCAGATAAAGTTTATTTCTGCACCTATACATGCCGTACTCAGTATCGCGGTCAGCTGCACGAATTTTAATTTTGAGATATTCTTACGCGGTGCGACTGAGTTCAGCTGACACGGTTTCTTGTTTCACGGGTCCAGGTTCGAGCACCAGAGGAGTCTGTTTCAAATTATCGAGGCAGGATGTCACAGGTATAAACATCTGCTCGAAAACTGTGCCCTGAGCAAGGAATGTTTTCTTAGCAAGTAAATACTTGGCCTTTATAGATGCTATTACGCCACGTAATTCTTCTGCAAATGTCTACATTATTGTGATGCGGAAATGAGAATGTTAGATATTTATATAGCGGTGTTCCAAACCTACGTGTCGAGAACGCAAGTAGTTCTTGCACGGAACATCCGTCTTCCTTTCTCTTTACCTCCTACATCCCTTGACATTTTTTCCACGCAGCGAGCCAGTATCACCCATCTCTATCGGACGTCGTGATCGTGACCGCACCATGCACATCTCTCGGCTTTTCTTAAGCACCTACCTATACTGACATTTAAAAAATGTCTAACCTTGCCTTCTCGTGTTAGTGGAGTATGTTTCAAGTTTTTCCTTTATATCAATAAGCAATGTATGTACGGTCTCTATTATACTCTCCAACACACTTAGTTTCTCGTTTAAATATGTAAATAATTTCTTTCCAACATCGTCCGTATGTTTATCTACATTATTGTTTGTAGCTACATCTACTAAGCGCGAAATTAGTTCTCTCCTCAAACTCTCATGTATCACTTTGCAGTTTAACGTCCAGAGATTGGTTCATTTCCCGTGTCACACTCTCTTAATTTTTTTTTGTATTTCAGGCACAATACGTGATAGTGAACTTTCAATCAAGTTTGCTAACACGCTCATATTCTCACCTATATTCGCCGTTTCTTTCAGAGCTTCAGAACCCACCTCCAGACTGTGTTTCAAATCAAGTGTTATATTCTCTATTGTCGCAATAAACATTTTTTCTAATCCACCCATGTTCGTGCGTACAGCATCCATTGTAATAGAGGTTACATTGGTAACATAACCCTTATTCGCTGCGTCAGTAGCTTGCAATGGATTTCCAACATCGCGCAACACACGCCCACTCATACTGCATGCACCACTCGCATCGTGCATGATACATTCGTGGCCACACTTTTTCTTTAGCATGCTGTGACCAAACTTTGAAATTGAGTTACTCATTCTTCGTCTGGAACTATGAAATGATCAAAACCACACCTGTACCTACCACAATTTATAGCAAAATCTTTAACAATAGTTTAAAATCCAAAATATCACGCCAACGTAATGCATATATTTCATTAAACTTGTTAAATGACATATCTGTCGTAACATGATCAGCGTATGCATGTTGTATATTCCTGTTATCCATTTTAAACAAGACCATAAATTTAAAACTATCTCTTAAGTTGTGCTTGGGGATTCTAGCGTAACTTTGCCACAAGTAATAACAATTAGCCCCAATGACATCCGAAACTGAAGTACTTTTGAATCATGCTTTGTGGTTCGGCCCACACATCATCATACACGAATATAAAATTAGCGAAGACATCTTTGATCGGCACAATTTGTTCCTTATCTCCGTAGGAAAAATATTTCATTCCCTCAATAGAGTTTATAATTTTCTCCAAACGCTTGTATTTGTCTTGATGCAAAGTTTTAGAAAACACACACACATTTTCAAACTTTAATCCATTCTGCTGTTCAAGTAAAATCAATATTAAGCAAGATTTCATCGAGGAACTTGGTCCACATAAACCCACTAAAACATGTGGTAACAATGGACCATGTATTCCTACAGTGTTGTGTTCTTTTTCGTCATTTGAAATAACTACTGGCAGTTCGTGTTCGTGCTTAGTTACCTTCATTGCAACTGAGCTAAATCGTATATAAGTGTTGCTATATATATATATATATATATATATATATATATATATATATATATATGCTACACCACAGTGTATAACTATGCCTCATGGACAGAAGGTAAAAAAGAATGGTTACGGTTTACTTAACAAGCTTATAAACAACCTGCATTTCGAAGCTTATGTCACGTCTTATAAGTATTGTGGACCTGGGATACAGCTTGCAACAAGACTAGCACGCGGAGATAAGGCTATAAACAGATTAGACGAAGCTTGTAAACAACACGATATTAAGTACTTCCACTCCAACGATCTCGGTGAACGACACGCAGCAGACCGCGAGCTGGTAACCCAAGGAGAAGAAATAGCGAAATCACAGCACACCAAACTTGGTGAAAAAACTACATCTTGGCTCGTATCTAAAATTATGAAGGATAAATTATAAACCGGACCTGGAAATATTAAAAAAAGAAAACATTGCATAGCGAAGCGTAAGAAAGCGTGTATCCTTCCATTATTATTTGCAGCATTAGCAGCACTTGGGGCATTAGCTGCGGGGAAGGGCCAGTACTAGCGCAAAAACCATTACGTCTAAAAACGCTCATGAAAAATGTTTAGCGGAACTTATGCGTCACAATGCGAAGATGGGAACTTTAGCCGCTATTGCAAAAATGGATGTGGACTCTATTTAAGACCACATCTACAAGGCTGAGGTTTAAAAAGATGCAAAACAAATATTAAATAATTTATCGCAACGCACGCTAACCGATAGAGATTTGCGTTACTATGCTAAAAAATTGTGTATACCGTATTTTCGAAGCACGTACATGATAAATTCTCTTCCTCGCAAACCACACACACGTGAAAACGTAATAGTTAACTTGGACGAAAGTAAAGGTGATGATATGCACTGGACGTGTTGTAGCAAAATAGACAACATCGCGCATTACTATGACAGTTTCGGTGATTTACGCCCACCAAAAGACGTGCACGCATACTTGCTGGGAACCAAAATAATGTATAATTACTTGACCGACCAGTTACCAAACACGTGGAACTGTGGACACTTGTGCCTTAAATATCTCGCGCGAGTTTATAAAAGCGACACATAGTGGGTAACCAGCATCCAGTAATAAGGTCGCTAACTTTACTGTTGACAGGTACAATGTCTGAATTCAAGGCTACGTATTTTCCGCCTCTCGACTTGTCCGGTGAATGGCGAGTATGTTTGGTTAGCCTTGTTAGTTATAATTCAATGCCAAATATTCATATAGGAAACAACCGATTTGTATATCAGACAGGCGGTGAGCAACATGAAATTGTAATCCCTACAGGTTCCTATGAAGTCTCCGATATTGAAGAATATTTAAGGATTGCATTACCTAACGACACAGTGTTTTCTCTAAAAGGAAATGAAAATACGCTCAAGTATTGAATGTTAAGTAGACTTTGGAGCTCGCAATACATTTGGCAAAATGTAGGGGTTCAAGCCGACAATATACAGTGCTAACCAATTCTACGAATCGCAGGTTCCTGTTAATATTTTTCCAATTAACGTGTGTAGAGTTAATCTGAATATCGCGGGAGGTTCCTATTTAAACGACAAACCAACAAACACTATACACGTGTTTACGTGTTCTGTTCCTCCGGGTTTCAAAATAATTGAATATTCTCGTACACTAATTTATGCGCCTGTAATTGTTAACCACATGGATGAAATCATCTTACGTATAGTAGACCAAGCGAACAGGTTGGTAAACTTTCGCGATGAGGAAATAACAGTACGGCTTCACTTGAAGAAAGTAATGTAGAAACTATAAAAGCAACACCAACATATTAGAATATGTTCAGTGTGCTACATAATGGGGATTAATTTTCTTAATAACACAACGCCACACAGACTAGTGTTACAGTATAGTATAAAACATCATGAGCGCTCATGTGAACTTATCAGTGCTCGTCGGAAGCCTATACAGTTAACACGTTCAAACGTACAATTTTTAGATAGGTTATAATATATTGTGAACAGATATGGAAGGGGTTCTTAATATCGATCAACCCATAACTTTTGACGATGCAATTACAAAGACACTGTTGCATATATATGATTTATTTACAGCAGGTCCTAATGTTTTTCCATCGGAAATAAGGATTTGTATACAGAACCAAGACATATACACATTGCCTTGCAAGTCGCACATAAGACTGCAGGGAAAGCTGACGGAACTTCCGCCGTACACACGAGCATCGTGCGAAACAGTCTTTTGCAGATGTTTGATCGTATAGCCTATAAATTGAATGGTGTGGAGATCGACCAACCGAGAGATGTTGATATTACTTCGACAGTAAAAAATTACATTTCGGTCGGTAAGTACGAAAAACAAGCTTACAAAGCAGATGGTTGGGCTGATAAATATGATTTCAAGTAGATCATAAACCCAGGAGGAATATACGAAGCAGTCATTCCACTGAAAATGTTGCTCTGCTTCGCAGAAGATTATAGCCGGGTGATCCTTAATGCTAAACAGTAACTGATTCTACTGTGGACAAATACTACAGCAAATGCAATGTATCGTACAGGAGAACTAAAGACTGTAGAATGGTTAGTGCCACATGTGGTTGTAAATACACGAGAACGTGTGTGTTTACTGAAACATGTTGAGAAAGGAAATGACTTGACGGTTGCGTTCCGCTCCTTGAGTTTGGAATGTTATCCTACTTTGCCTAATGCACAAACGGTTGTATGGAGCGTAAAATCAAGTTTCCCGCAGAGAAACCGAGGTTTGTAATAATTGGTTTCCAATCTAGTCGCCAAAATAATGTAACTAGAGACAGGTCGCTTTTCGACCACTGCAGCATAAAAAACATTGAACTGTACCTCAACAGCGAATGTTACCCATATTCCGATTTCAATGTTAATTTTACCAACGGTGAATTTTTGATTGTTTATGAAATGTACAGAGCATTTCAAGTTGATTATTATGGACGAGAGTTATCTCCAACTTTAGCACCTACTGACTTCGTTGAAAAGCCACTGTTATTCGTATTTGATGTATCAGAACAAAACGAAACAATAAACTCTAATGTTATTGATTCGCGAATAGAGATTACAGCTGACGCAATTTTCCCTCCACAGACACAAGACTTTGCCCTTATATTACACGATGGACTAAGTTTTATAATGCTCGAGATAAACTCGTGAAAGTATTGACGTAGGATAGTTACATGCGAACCTTTAAATGGAGAACATGTTCTGTAATGTACAGGGGTTCTACGGATGTTCTGGGTTTATTGTAGAAAAATGTGTGTAGCACAACTGAATGGTGAGACTAATACTTTTACGCCAAAAACACCATTTTCCTGGTTTACTTTGGATGATAAATGTAAACGTATGAATGTGTGGCTCATGCGTAATTAACATGACATCACTTGGAATGATGGCTGTAACACGTACACAGATGTACCGCTTCTTCTCAAACAATGCATAGGTAATTCTACCATGTACGTTTCAGGAATAGACCAGGAGATTATTCTGTGTACGCTGTGTGCAAATACCGTAGTTGATTTACAGCTTGCTTACGGTTGTCCGTCATTTACAACATTATGTAAATAGTATGGAGATAATTACATGTTCTCAAATGTGCAGCAAAGCGCCGAGAACTTACGTGCTTGGTTCACGGAGCATTGCATTTAAAATGTTGACGGAACTTACTTCAAGTCAGTCTCCGCAAGTATGCCGATGTTGTCTGACCCATCTCAAACTTACGAAACAGTGCAGGTTGGGTATAGGCGTGTATGTATTAAACCTTATGGTTTACCATTGCAGGCGCACATATGTAACGACAGCGAACATTGGATGTATTACTTTGATACGTATTTAGGTATACACTATGGAGAAGGTGTAGAGTGTCAGATAGCCAACTGTCCCGTCTACCACTTACTTATGTCCAGATGTAAAGTTACTGTGTACGTTCGACAACTTGCTACAACTCAGTTTTAACGAAGAGTTGCGTGAACAACACTCTGATCACCGCATTGATTACAAGCTAATACGACCTGAAAATGGTGTCATAGTCAGCTGGTATGAGGTTTGTGATGGTGACATACATAGACATTGTCAAGCAGATAACACATTGGACATGTGTTGTGAATGGAGTTGTGAAATAGCAAACACGAAATATGAAGGGTGACAGAGGTGACTTCAAATGTGTCTGCTTTATTGCTGGTATGTACATATGAAAGTACGTCTCGCTACATATTTATGACACCCATTACGTTTCCTCGCTACGTGTGTGTGTTGTAAAACCTAACATCAGTCGTTAACGAGACTTTGAGCTGTTATTTTTCATGTAGCCTACTGCGATGTTGGCGGTTACTGGAGTCGTCATTCACAACAAATCTACAACTAAATTTCTGCGGTGACTGAAAAATGAATTTTCACCCAGCAAATCCGTACGTGAGTGTTAAACAAGGCAGGAGCAGCGTGGAATATGCTTATTGGTCGTTGGGTATTTTACGACACTTTACGGAATCGTGTGACGGAATATTCCACATTAAGGTTTCTTTCCTCTAGGGGATGAGCGCAGACGCGATATTATCGCTTTGTGGAGACATAAATAAATATCCCGTGTACTACACGTTGGACTCAACACCTCTTCCGTGCAGCGTAGACGTCGTGTACGAGCATTTCAAGGATTTGAACCCGGAACAAGCTAACAGATTTGTGCTTCACAGTCCAGAGTGTGCATTGCTCGCGTATGCCACATCGCCTTGTGACACGTCGCCTTGTGTAACGCTGCCTCGTAGCATGTCATCACGAGCTAGGACAACACGCGTGACGAAGGTACGGAAAGTAAATAACGAACCTGACATTGAGAAAATTGTAAATAAGTATTTGCGCAAATTACTTTGTACTATACTGCAGAGTTTACAGCAATAAATGTTTAAAGGAAACATGTATGGTAGTTTTATTTCCGAGTAGGTTAGTGGCAGGAACTTGGCTGGTGAGCAAACATAATTATGAATACACATCTGGTTGGGGGAGGGTTTGTGCTACACCTGGTCATGAATATGAATGTATGAAAAGGGGAACACCTACGCTTATAACAAAAGAACTGATACTGGGAACTGGGCACCTTTCAAGTGTCGACCACCACCCTCCAACCCTCCTATAGCTACACACACTACCTTGTTTCGTTCTTTGAACTTGCTGATGTTATGTATAACACAGTGTTGCATGCATCCAGCGCTATTGTGAGGTTGTATGTTGTCTTGTTACGAGCACAACTAACTACAAGTAGTGTCTTGTTACTTCTACATACAACTATGTACTAAACATTAACGGTGAGTAACCGAATGATATACTGTATGTGTGCGTGCGAATGTAAGTATCATTACATGCGTGTATGTAGATGTTGTCTGCTGTGTGTTTTTATGTAACACGAATGTACGTTTTTTTAGTGTAACATTAAGTTTTTGAATTTAACATTGCGTGTTTGAATGTAGCATATGTATGTATTGCATGTATGTAGATGCTGTCTGGTGTGATTTTATGTAGTGTTACATGTTTGAATGTAGCATATGTAGATTATGTATGTGTGATAGTAAGTAGTGTATTTACATAATGTGTGCTTAGACCTCTATTGTTATGATCCTATAACGATAAAGTGGCATTCTACAGGTCAATAGTTTGAACCATCGTTGGGGAATTAAAAAAGTTGTTTCGACAGGGATTCGAACACTAGACCTTTAGAATTTCACACTAATGCTCTATCCACTGAGCCACCGAAACACCCCATACCTAATTGTATATATTATTACATATATTTTTTTTCTTTTTGTAGACTTGGTTAAAGAAGTCAGTGTAGTGTATCTATATTTTTTCATAAACGCGTGCGTTATGCCGTATGAAATACGACACGACTTAAATAATATAAATATTAATTTTTTTTCATTTATGTTTCTTAAATTCGGGCAAATTATAATTTTTTGTGTTGTTATTAACTTGTTTGTTAATATATTAACAATAATAAGTGTTATTGAGTAATTTGATTTTATTAACGATATTTCAGAAAGTTCACTTTCAATTACAGCTATTTTTTCTTGCTACATTACTTCGAGCCGACACTAGTCGCACTACAGTGGTTTATCTTAGCATGACAGTAACTGCTGAGATTTACTTTCCTCTGTCTGTTGTTCTGTCGTACCTCCGTCTTCGTGCCACGTGCTGCTGCCGTTGCAGTGCGTGATTTCTGTATTTCACCGCGTGATTTCGTTGTAGTTTAGCGATTCTGAACATGTGATTATCGCATGCTACTGTGCTTTAATGCGCACTTTGCCGATGTTGGTACTGTTGCTAACCATTTTCGATGCTCTTTTGTTCAACGTTTCTGCAGCTTCTTCCGTTGATTTTCTTAAGACTTTGCCGTCAACCACCAAATCGTCAAGATGAGTGTGTTTGGTGTTCCTGCCTTTTTAGCAGATCTTGGCACTTGAGTTGCCATTATTTAACCTTTTTTATAATGTAGCAAAATTTATATTGTGACGTAGTAGAGAAACTGTAGTGCTACATTTTTTAAAATATTTTATCGTGGTTGTTTCATCTATAATTTCGTTAAGTGATTATCTTCGCCTTCGCCTGGTGAGTAATTTTCCAACGAGAGGTTTTGTGTTCTACTTAAATTTTTCATCTTCTATAATATTTCGATAATTTCTGTGTAGTGAGGGTTCGCATCCAGGCCAATTCTCAACCTGGATGATTCTCGTCTTGGAATATTCACGTCCCTGCCGATACGCGTCTAGGCCTATTCACAAGCTGGACTATTGACGAGCAGACCTGTAGTCTCTACTACAGAAATCCAGTCTTTCTGGCCTATTTGGGGCATTTTCTTTGCCTTTTCGTCTTTGTTTTGCCGCTGTAACTGGGAAACATGAAGTCACCCCAGCGTGCTGTACTCTTCTACTTCGAGACTTCGAACAGATAAGCCACCAATTAAATTTGTATCTTTTAAGCTATAAATTAACAGCTGTCACACTTATCTTTTTTATGTAATAATTAATAATTAATTAGAATTTGATAACAATTTAAAATTTTATAAGGCCTAACGGATGCAATCAGTTTATTATAATTTAGTTTTTTTATTAATTTATTACGTCATTGATTCGGACGTACAGTACTTTAGCCTTAATAATGGGCATTTATTGTTTCGATAATTTTATTGTGAATTTAAGAAAAATAATAATTGTATAATCAATTCAGTATTTTCATTTAACTGGGCCTGCAAGATTTGGGCTTTTTATAATTTCAGTATAATTTGAGTACTAATGGACTATTATACATCGATGTCGATAATGTTGTGAATTTTATTTAAAAAAAAAAGAAAAATATTTAATATTGCTATAAAAATTAAATAATCATTTTGAGCTACCACAAATTTCAGAGTTCTCATTTAATATATTATCATATTTTTCTCTGGTGTACATTGTTTGTCATGGCGAGAGAGCCTATTTATTTATTTAAATAATTATTTTTCTTTGCCCGTTGCGTATGGCAAACCAGCATTTATTTAATCGTGCATTGCTTCCACTTTGATATTGTTTGTTTACAACAGCTTCCTCTGGTTTTTGTGTGTCTGTTAATGTGCCACCTTCTATTTTCTTCTATGTTTTTATTGGTGGGCATTTTTTGTGTTTATTTGCCAGGGACTGTTGTTTTGGTTTTACGATTAATGGCTATTTTTAATAATTCATTAACCTACCATACGCTCACGGTGCAAACTGGTAGCAGTTAGCATGGTTGATTCACGATCAGTTAGCAATGAGATTTAATATGAAGTTACTGTATTTTTCGACGAGTCTCATTTTGTGTGGTTTGCTCTTTCAGTTAATCTTTTGTAGTTTGATAATGCTATTCTTAATATTTTTTTAAAAATATTTTGTAACGATTTTATTATTAAATATATTACTAATCTTTATATAATACTAATAAATAATACGATGTTTGTATATTTTGTGTATGTAAGCGTGACATCACTTAAAAACTTTAAGTATTAAGTTCTAAGTTAAAGTTTTACGTTTGATTATATGTGTATTTCTCGCGACCTACTTTAACTTTTCTTTTGACCTTCAAATCAGGTGGTAGTGTGACGTCGTGTAGTGTGACCTTGCACATCGGTATTTGGAGTCGTTATTTATTTCCATTCGTACTGAGAAGTTTGTGGATATTTATTCCCATTGCTAAATTGCTAAAATCTTCATTTATATGCGTTTCTCTTCTTTGGTGTGTTTAACATGTTATTTTGAATCATGTTTTGCAGTCGTCTGTTTCAATACTTCTTAAATTACCTGCCCGACGACTTAATTTCTGTCTCGTTTTTGATGTGCTTTATATAATATGTTTGACTCTATCACGTCTGGTTTCCATTTTAAATATTTCAGAAAAGAATATTGGTTTTAGTTTTAGTTCTTTCCTTTAACGTACATGTAACTGACCTTTCTGCCGCTAGATGGTGTACGTAGCGTCTTCTGTCTTCGTTTTTCAAAGTTTCACGGCTGCCATATTGTGGTAGCATAGTAGCCAACTTCATACTCACGTATTTCAATTTGGTAGCTTTGTTTGTTTACTTTTTACGTTCGGCGTGCGTTGAATATAGTTTAGCGTTTTCATATTTCGTATAATGTATTCGGTATTGAGAGTTCGAGTGTTTAAAATTATATTTGTGTGTGTATAGATACGTTCAGGCAAAATGTTATTTATTTTAATTATATTTTACGACTCGTGACTCGTTAGCATCTTGTGTAACAGTTTATTTTTAATAATATTATTTTGATAATTTTTTATATTCTGTGTCGTATTTGGATGTGTGCATACATTTTTCTGTTCCACATTTGATTGCTGTAAGCTGAGTTTTAATTGCAGCCTTGAGCTGTCTCTCTCTGGTATTTTATATTTAGGCGTACTACTTGTTTCGTACTGCAGTGCATAACAATTTCTTTCTGCACATTTTGGCTGTTTGTGTTTGTGCATTCTAGTCTATTTGAGGCTTATTCTATATATATATATATATATATATATTTGAACTTCTGTTTTGTTATTTGTGTATTCTAACTCTTTGTGTTTATTTGGCTAAGGATTATTTCATGTTTGGTGCAGTAACAAACCTAGTGTGTTTATATTTTCATCTGTGTACATAAATTAGAATCTTATTTTGAGCCTTCTATTAGGCCTAACTACTTAAACATTTCAGAACTCATGTTTTTTTTAAACATTTGACAATTTTCATATGTTTTGTGAATTTGGTAACTGGCCTACATTCAATTTAGAATATTTCTTTAATTGATTATATTTTTTATATTTAAGTGTTTTGTGTTACCTAACACATTTAAATCCTATTTGTCTATTGTTCGTTTTGTTGTCTGTTTAGGATCATTTGAATTGTTTTATTAGTTTTGACGTTGCTTAGTTTTCAATGGTCTTCTGTTTTAGTGTTTAATGTGATGGTTTTAATTTGATTCTTTATTCCAGGGTTTTATTTCAAAAGCATAGATACTTGTTGTTTTGTTTTTGTTGACAATTCTGGTGCTTCATGGTGCTTCTTAGGTGGCTTGGTTGGTTGCACTGATCTACCTGATGTAGCTGCTTCTTCCCAAAGTGTGAACCCTGCAGTGGCACACTGTTTCAGCTGCCTCTGGTGGTATTGGTGTGGCTGGCTTCCTGCTCAGTTGCTGCTATGTGGTACCAGGGTTGGTCGTCTCTTTAAGGTAGTGTCTTGTCCTTTTGTTTTTCTTGCTAATTTTGACAAAATTTTAGCATCATATTTTGGTTTCTTTGACACACTTTGCATTATTTAATACTGTTGTTTTGAAAGTAATGTTTCTTTACACAAATTTAATTTACATTTTATATGTACACTTTAAACAAAACTCAATTATTTGCAGTACAATTAAACTTCATTTTCCATTTTTATGTGTAATGTCAGGTAACTTTAATTTGTTTTATTCAGGAAATAAAATTTATTAACTATATATTTTCTTAACTTATGCTAAAATATTGGCAATTTAATTTAAATTTTGTATCTTCTTGTTTTTGGGTTTTGGCTTCACGTTTCGGTACTTCGGTACTCGTGTTTTCACATGTGTTGTGAGCACGTTTTGTGTGGCTGTGGTATGGGACACAGTCACTTCGTGTTGTCTTCTCCTTGAGACATCACAGACATTGAGATAGTTTTGGTCTCCTATAAATTTTTTTTAAATTGTTGGGTCATATTTTACTTTCTGTCTCTTCTCTCTTCAGTGTGGATCACTTTTGGAATGACTTTGGTATGGGACTTCGTAGTTTCATTTAGTGACGATACTTTGTAGCAACTTAACCTCTTCGCTGTTCATTAATTTGATTTTACTATTTCTTTTGATCTTGTTGGTTGCCAGTAAATTTTAGTTGTCTTGTTTTGTGGGTTTTCAGTTCTTTTCAGTGTGGAACTTGTCTGGTGTTGTTGTTTTTTGTTGTTCGTGGATTGATCACCTACCAGCAGCACTGAACACACACTTTTGGCTAGCCTAGCTAGTGACAGTCAGGACGTTTTGCTGGACTTGTGCCAGTTTGTTGGGTTTTTGTCCTTTTGTTTTGTGTCGTTTGTTTGGAGTCGTGTATTTGTGGGTCTGCAGCCTCTTCACATGTTTTCTTTACCTCTTAGTAGGTTTGCTCCTCGACACTTGGACAATGCCTTTCTTTTGGTGTGTGCGCTACCGAAAAAACTGCAGTACTAGGTTTAAGTTATTTGTACATATTAGTTTGTAAGTTTGTTTGAAGGAGTCCTGATTTGGGCATTTTGTTTCCTTTCACGTTTGGTTTCTCCTTTTTGTTTGTTTGGGGTTGTGGGAAGTTTCTTGACACCCTGTTTTGTTCCTATGTGGATTTTGTTGTCCTGGGTACTTGTTGCCTCCACTCTGTTTTCGTGCTGTCTGCTACACTTGCAAGCTACTGTTTCTTTGTATTTTAACCATTTAAAGACCTTGCTATTTCTTCTTTTCTTATTTCATATACTATTTGAAGATTTCATCTCATTGTTGAATTTAATCATGAAATTTTTTTTTAATATATTCATTTGGTGTTGGTTTATTATTATCAGTACCACATTAATGTCTACGTGTTTACTTTAGGTGTTCTTCTGTTTTTCATGTTTAAAATGTTTCCTTTATTTTTGTCGGCACTAACGTCACCTTTCAGGGCAGAAGTGTGTGCCGTATCATATAAGACACGACTTAAATAATATACATATTAATTTTTTTTTTTTTCATTTATGTTTCTTAAATTCAGGCAAATTATAATTTTTTGTGTTGTTATTAACTTGTTTAATATTATATTAACAATAATAAGTGCTATTGAGTAATATAATTTTATTAACGATATTTCAGAAAGTTCACTTTCAATTACAGCTATTCTTTCATGCTACATTACTTCGAGCCGACACTAGTCCCGCTACAGTGGTTTATCTTAGCAGGACAGTAGCTGCTGAGATTTACTTTCCTCTGTCAGTTGTTCTGTCGTACCTCCGTCTTCATGCCACGTGCTGCTGCCGTTGCAGTGCGTGATTTCTGTATTTCACCGCGTGATTTCGTTGTAGTTTAGCGATTCTGATCACGTGATTATCGCATGCTACTGTGCTTCAATGCGCACTTTGCCGATGTTGTACTGTTGCTAACCATTTTTGATGCTCTTTTGTTCAACGTTTCTGCAGCTTCTTCCGTTGATTTTCTCAAGACTTTGCAGTCAACCACCGTATCATCAAGATGAGTGTGTTTGGTGTTCCTGCCTTTTTGGCAGATCTTGGCACTTGAGTTGCCATTATTCAACCTTTTTTATAATGTAGCAAAATTTATATTGTGACGTAGTAGAAAAACTGTAGTGCTACATTTTTTAAAAATATTTTATCGTGGTTGTTTCATCTATAATCTCGTTAAGAGATTATCTTCACCCTCGTCTGGTGAGTAATTTCCCTACGGGAGGTTTTGTGTTCTATTTAAATGTTTCATCTTCTATAATATTTTGATAATTTGTGTAGTGAGGGTTCGCATCCAGGCCGATTCTCAACCTGGATGATTTTCGTCTTGGAATATTCACGTCCCTGCCGATTCGCGTCTAGGCCTATTCACAAGCTGGACTATTGACGAGCTGACCTGTAATCTCTACTACAGAAGTCCAGTCTTTCTGGCCTATTTTGGGGCATTTTCTTTACCTTTTCGTCTTCTTTGTTTGGTGCAGTAACTGGGAAACATGAAGTCACCCCAGCGTGCTGTACTCTTCTACTGCGAGACTTTGAACAGATAAACCGCCAATTAAATTTGTATATTTTAATCTATAAATTAACAGCTGTCACACTTATCTTTTTTTATGTAATATTTGTAAGATTTTTAATAATTAATTTGAATTTAATAACAATTAAAATTTTTATAAGGCCTAATGGATGCATCCAGTTTAATATAATTAATGTTTTTTATTAATTTATTACTACATTTATTCGGACGTACAGTACTTTAGCCTATATAATGGGCATTTATTGTTTCGATAATTTTATTGTGAATTTAAGAAAAATACTAATTGTATAATCAATTCAGTATTTTCATTTAACTGGGCCTGCAAGATTTGGGCTTTTTATAATTTCAGTATAATTTGAGTACTAATGGACTATACATCGATGTCGATAATGTTGTGAATTTTATTAAAATAAAAAAAGAAAACAAAATATTTAATATTGCAATAAAAATTAAATAATCATTTTGAGCTACCACAAATTTCAGAGTTCTCATATAATATATTATCGTATTTTTCCTCTGGTGTACATTGTTTGTCATGGCGAGAGAGCCTATTTATTTATTTAAATAATAATTTTTCTTTGTCCGTTGCGTATGGCAAACCAGCATTTATTCAATCGTGCATTGCTTCCACTTTGATATTGTTTGTTTACAACAACTTCCTCTGGTTTTTGTGTGTTTGTTAATGTGCCACCTTCTTTTTTCTTCTATGATTTTATTTAGTGGGCATTTTTTGTGTTTATTTGCCAGGGACTGTTATTTTGATTTTACAATTAATGGCTATTTTAATTAATTCATTAACCTACCATACGCACATGGCGCAACATAAAGATGTCTTCTCCTGCTAAACACATCTGTGTACAGAATGTTGACGAGGCCGGCACGTTTTGTGTCGCGCCGTCCTCGCCGGCTGCTGTTGATGAGCGCTTATCTTCAGCTCCGCTCACATGCTCTTGGATACAGCGTTTGGTAATAGACTCATGGACGTATCAGTAATGATCGGGATGAAACTGATGTGGACTTGAACACGCTACTTATCAGGTATAGAGAGTTCTTCCTGGCTTTACTCTCGCGGCAACACAGTCCCAATAAAGTGGTAAATTTATTAAAAGCAGGTCGGCAGAGGAAACTACCATAGAGACATTTCATTTTTCTTCCAAATCACACGCGCTTCTCGAGTCCTCAGATGCGGGTGAAATATTTGATGAGGAATTCATTCCCACACTTTCAAATAACGTCACGGAGTTTGCTGGGCGCGGTAGTGGGTGAGCTTTGAAGCTCCTTCTACAACTGGACGTGCTTATATCTCAGTATAGGCCGTTCACAGTAGGTGCTGCGCACACTAAAGTCCCTGCGTTTGTTGGTAATAGGAAAGCTTGCATCAATGTAGACTGTCCTACCGACGACTGCTTTTTGCACAGCGTGTTTGCGGGTTTGTATTCCGCACCACGTCATAGTGAAAGATGCACATCTTACCCTGGACCTAGGACAGTATTTAAGACGACTGGTATGACTTTCCCTACGATGCTACATCAGGTGTCGCATTTTGAGGAGATGAATAATATTTGTGTTAATAAGTACACTTGCATTTACAAAGACACAAATATTATTGACGAAACGTGCGCTAATGAGACGGACACTAGCATAGTTCATCTTCACGTATCTCCTGTGTGAAGATTGTGCCACATAAATGTTTTGGCACTTTGCGCAGTGAATTTACTGCTCATTTACACTTTGTAAGTATAAAAAATCTAGCTCGCCTTGTGAGTAGTCAGTTGTCTAAACATAAAGGGAAAATTTGGATTTGCCAGTGCTGTCTTCAGTACTTTTCGAACGAAGACAGACTCACTGCACACACTGAACAGTGTAAACAACACTCTGCTGTACGAGCTACATTCCCTAGCCAGGATGATAAGTGGCCTGAATTCACAAACTTTTCTAAACAGCAGAGAATGGGTTTTGTAGCATATTGCGACATTGAAACTTTTTTGCAGCCCATGGCTACATGTATGCCACAAGATGGCGGTTATAGCACGACGGTTATGAATAAACACATGCCGTACGCTGCGTCTGGTTTGTTAGTGTGTAGCTATGATTCTAGCAAAACAGAGTATCATACGTTTGTGGGTGAGGATTGTATGGAGCATCTTGTGGCTAAACTTATCGAGCTGACAAAATATGCATGTGCCATTTACAAGGTAGATGTAGGTAAGAAGGTGCTGACTGCGACCGATAGGGTCCGGCTCGCGAGTCAGACTAAATGTCACATTGGCAAGAAGGACTTGCATAATGCTTCAGACAAAATTGTACTTGACCATGACCACCTGACTGGAGAAATTAGAGGATATGCGCACAACAAGTGCAATATACAGTTCCGTCGTGCGAATAATCAGCTCGTAGCTGTATTCCACAACATACAAAATTATGACGGTCATTTTCCATGCCTCTTGCTGGCTTCTCGCCGTGTAACAGCAGACGGCAGCGTGGTTGTGGTAGACCCAGGCAAAATCAAAGCCATTTGGAACACTATGGAGAGTTATACATGTATCACAAAATATATTCCCTATGGGAACACTGCACAAGGAGGCATGCGTGTAGTACGACTTTGGTTTATAGATTCTTTTAATTTCATGACAGCATCGCTGGACTCTTTAGTTGCTAATCTAGTATTGCAACAGCTAAAACTCACCCTGGCGCAGTTTCCAGACGACGTTCAGTTTGATTTGGCGCAAGAAATGAGGTATTTCCATATGACCACGTGCGGTCTATGGAAAATCTAGGTGAGACTTCTCTGCCTCCTAGGAACACATTCTACAATGTAAATGCGAGGCGAGGGCATGAGCGAGAGCGATTATATGCATGCTCAGGCTGCCTGAATTGCGTTCAACTGTGTTAGCTTAATGGCATATGCCTTGCTGTATTTACATGTGGATACATGTTTGTTAGCCGACGTATTTGAGAATTTCAAGACGGTCTGCTTGGAGGCATACGGTGTGGACCTCACATTTTATGTCACAGCTTCTACTCTAGCCTGGGACAGTCTCTTATCAAAAACACAAGTGCGCTTGGAGCTGTTGACCGACCCTGATAAATATCTTTTTGTTGAACGTGGGGTTCGAGGCGGTATTACTCAAGTGAGTAAGCGGCATGCAACTGCCAACAATATTTACATGGATGAGGTCTATGGCCCTTCCTTCCCGTCATCCTACATTTGCTACTTTGACATCACTGGTAGGTACAGTCATACAATGTTATCGAAGCTTCTTTTTGCTAATTTTCAGTAGGTTCTGGCAAAATAATTTTTTCATTGGGATTTCGTCAACATCGATACACAAGGGTACTCATGCTTTTTCGTGGAGGTTGATTTGATGTTCCCAGAGGAATGTCACGATGTGCTATCTGATCTGTCACTTGACCCAATCAATAGCGTACCACCAAACGGCTCGACAGAAAAACTCTTGCTCACTTTAGAACCGCGGAAGAATTATATTATACGTAGGCAAACACAGAAGCACTACCTGGCGTATGGTGCTGTTCTACAGTCTGTTCACTGCATATTGTGTTTTGACCAGAGTGCATGGATGCACATTAGGTTTAACCTAGACAAGCGTGCTCAGGCGGCGAATGCGTTTGAGAAATCGTTTTGAAATTAATGTGCAATTCTGTTTCTGGCAAGTGTCTTCAAAATGTTCGTCGGTAACATGATATTCGTGTCGATTCGCGGTACGACTGATTGGGCGTCCGACGTTCAAAGGGCGACAAATCCTCGCCGATGAACTGGATTTAATCAAGATGGAGAAGATCGACATTACCTTCAACAAGCCATTGTACACCGGTGTTGCAGTTCTCGAATTTTCCAAATTGTATTTGTACGATTTCCATTATAACTTCATGCGACAAATGTTTCCTTCGCCCTCCTTACACCTGCTGTATTGCGATACCGATAGTTTGATTTACGAGGTACACTGTCATGATGTGTACACTTGCATAGTTCCTCACTTGGCCACATGTTTTGACACTTCCAACTATGCGCCAGATAATCGTCAAGATTTTCCTTGTATAAACAAGGATATTTCAGGCATTATGAAAGATGATTGAGGTGGGAACATCATCACCGCCTTTGTAAGTTTGCGCCCTAAACTTTTATGCTTTCACCCTACAGGACGGGAATTGTACGTGCAGAGCTAAAGGTGTAAAGGGTAAAGTTCTGAATATTCTCATGTTTAGTGGTTATTTGGAGTGCTAAATACAAAATTCATGGGTTTAGGGTACCCAATATCATTTCCGGTCGCACGATCACATTGTCTGTACACAATGTGTATCCAAAGTAGCGTTATCGGCAGCTGACGATAAGCGTTACATCAACATGGATGGTATCACGACTTTGCAGTGGGGTAATTTTTGCGTTCCTCCACACAGTTAAAGTTATGAAATAAAAAATAGAGACTTTACTTGTGTCTGCCTGGCTGCCCACCTGTCTGACTGTCTGCACACCTGCCTGACTGTTTGCACGCCTGCCTGGCTGTCTGCACGCCTGCCTGGCTGTCTGCACGCCTGCCTGGCTGTCTGCACACCTGCCTGGCTGTCTGCATGCCTGCCGACCTGGCTGCCTGATGAGCTGTGTGGTTGCCTAATGCCTGCTCGTCCAGCCTGACATTCTGGATGTGAACAACCAGAGAAATGTATGTAATTCTACACTGCGGCTACTGTACAGTTTGCCTGACTTCCATTGGAGCATCCACACTTGGCGTGGTGTTGGATCGCACATATCCTACTAGGGGAATCTATGACCTCTGATCTGTGTAGCGTTTTACACTGGCAACATTGTGCGCACATCAATGATATGTGTGTGGTGTTACACACACACAACTGTGTGTGCGTCAAAGTGTTCAGCTGCAAGTACATGCCTAATGGAGCACTGCATTGTGCTGAACTATGGAATAAAATATGGCTGTGAGTGTATCTGTTTTTAAATGTACTAGTGCATTGAGGAAATAAATGATAGTTTTAAAGTGAAATGTGTGAGTTATTAATTCATTGTTCCTTGTAATTTAAATTATGTGGTTAAAAAAGTAATAATCATTCTTAAAAAAATTTAGTGATATCATACTGCAGATATAATTAAATAGTAAGATGCAGCTGTAGAATTAGAAAGGAAAAAACTTCTGCTGGTACACATTTAAAGATCATGTCTACCTAGTTATGCTGTGCACATCTGCCGTGTCATTGCGGCAGCGACTTCTTGCGAACTAAATACTTGAAATAAGGTAAGACCACCTTATATACTGCTGGTTGGAGTAAGGTGGGGAGTACCAGTTTATACTGGTGTTTCCTCCAGCCAACCTCAGTCGAGCTTCGGAAGTCGAGAGGAGAGGACGTCTCTAGAGGTGAGCCTGCTGGGGTGTGGAAAGAGGGGTAGGCAGGAGGGTTTTTTCTAAAACCTGTGTATTATCAAGAATAGGCTTCAGGGGTAGAGGGGTGGACTATGCTTTAAGGTAGAGGGAGGGGCTAGGCTGGCTGAAGGGGGTATGTAATAAGGATAGTTTGGAGGGGGTGTATTAAAAGGTAATGGGTGGGGGTACAAGGATGGAGGGGCAGTACAAGGACATGCTATAAGGATGGAGAGGCAGTACAAGGACATGCTATAAGGATGGAGGGGGAATGTCATAAGGACAAGGAGGAATATGTCTTAAGACAGGGGAGAGGGTATGATATAAAGAGAGGGAGAGGCTGAAGGGGGTATGCTATAAGGACAGTAGAGGCTACAGGGGTTATGCTTTAATGCAGGGCTATGCTATAAGGACAGAATAGGCTACAGGGGGATATGCTAAAATATATAGGGAGAGGAAGGAGAGACTGCAGGAGTTATGCTATAAGGACAGGAGAGGCTACAGGGGCAGGACAGGGAGGAGTATGTTATAAGGACAGGGCTATACTATAAGGACAGGAGAGGTTACAGGGGGTAATCATTAATGCAGGGCTTTGCTATAAGGGTAGGCAGGGGTATGCTATAAGATAGAGGGAGGAGAGGTAGGGACATACACTTCCCCTTCATGGCACTTAGGCACAACTTGTACCAAAAGGGCCCATTCCCCTAATTTCCCCTCACCACCCATCACTTCCCCTCATTTCCCCTTCCCACCTAGGGGCAGGGCTTAAGCTCTCAGCCAATCACAGGCCTTATGGCACTTAGGTGCTATTCGTACCAAAAGACCCCTACGACCAATCCCAGCCAAGACCACGCCCCCCTAATGGCCCCATAGGCCAATCAGTGTCCTAGCAGCAGGTGGGGGAGGGGGAGGCCATGTTAACCAAATGCAGGTTATGCAGGTTTTTCTCCCAGGTGGGTCAGTCTCCGAATGCGGTCCCTACATAGAACAACTTCTCCAACTGAACTTTCAAAGTGCAAAATTATTTCTTTTCTTGATTTATTTGCTGTGAGACCTGGAAAAAAATAAATAAGTTCTTCTTTTAGTCTGGTCCTGTCGTCATGATAGTCTTCTATTCCAAGCTGCGTCATCTCTTCTTCCATAAGTTTTATGATGGTTGCCAACTTTATAACAGGTGATGTTTCACTGTTTAGCTGCAATTCTTCAATATATTGAACAATGTGTGCCAGGGCAGAACCATGTACCAAACCACAGTCATCTACCTCTTCCCCTTCCTTTCTTCGTTCTTCGCCGTCTTTCGCACGAACACGATTTCTAAAGCTTGCATAACATTTTTTATGATATTTTGCCTCTAAAGCAACAAAGTCTGGGGATGTGAATTTCTTAAAAACTCTATCGTCTCCAAGTTCCAGTGCCGAAAACCTTATTGTCGGTTCGATATCCATTGTTTGTGCTGATACAAGTGCTTCTTTCTCACTTTCTTCTCCATCACAAAACAAACATGTGCTATGTATATTCAAAGAGTTTGTTTCTGACTCCTTCACACATTTGGAAATAGACTCACTGGAATCTTGATTGGATTCTTCTTTGCATTTCATTCGATTAAGCTTTTGTTTATCAAACTTGTGTCTGTACACTTTATGAAATTTCGCACTGTGTAAAATAAATGTTTTAGCTATACCACATCCTTAATCAAATTGGGAGAAAAGAACCCACTTCGATAGAGCTCCGAGAGTCCAAAATCTCTCCAGATCTTCAGCTAACATCTGTAGTCCATTTTCTGATGCATTAACTAGTTTTTGGTCAGTGACCACTTGACACATAATGCATCTATCCCATGCAATGGTACAAGGTACGGACGTTAAGTCCTCTATCAAACTATGTTTCCATTTGTGTGTTGTCATATTTCAGCTAATTTTTCAAACAATCCTGTGAACAAACACACATATATATAATATATATATAATTTAATACTCACACTCATACATACATTTAATAATAACACAAATTACCACAGTAATGTTCGCAGAATTTTTTCCCTTTTTTATAAGACATAAGTTTCTTATTTTTAGCAGCGAAGAAAATAAGTTACCCTGTGGTAAATAGGGCTAAACAAAAAATATTATTCAAATACAACTCTACATATCAAGGGTTTATAAAAATATTCCTTTAATTTTATACCTACGAGAACTGATTATTTTAATTGTTTTCACTAAAGCAAGCTCTTCTGCACTATTTGCCAAAAAATTCCCCCCCCCTTAAGGCCAGCTCCGGGGGCAACTACGAGTTGTGGCTCGATGTTTTTTAAACAATGATAAGTTAAAGAAAGTCTGCGCCAAATTTCATGTTGGTATCCAAATATGAACTATCCTTCACAAAAAGAAGACTAACGCACTACAAGGGTTTTGTGTTTTTTCATGAGGTGAGTGAGGTTGGTGGGTCGTGGTCGGTAGAGTGGGTTGTTTGGAAGGGGATAGTTTGGTATCGGTTATTTTATATTGGTATTGATAGGGTTGGAAAGGTGGTTGGGTAGGTTGGTTGGGGGAGGGAGTTTGTAACAAATTAATAGCGATTGTGATGTTTGGATGCTGACCTCCATTTTTAAGTAGCTTACTAGTATTGTGGTTAATACATGTTCCACTAGCACGTTACTGTAATAACAACTAGAACATATTTGTATTTAACTGAGTTATATATTTTTGTATTTTAATGATCTGACAAGGTTTAGTTAGTGCGCATGTGGGTGGAGGAGAACTTGTTGGCATAAATAGAAGAAATTCTTATGTGACATAATTTAAACAAAGTTAATTCATGAAAGTGGTGTTTTAAGGTGTTCAAAAGAAAATATTCGATTTATAGGAAATTTAATTGGTATGGGAAAGTTTGTAGTGAAGCATAAGTAATGGACACTACAGTATATGCAATTAAATAAAATTTTAAACTATAACATTAAAAAAAATTAATGAGGTTAATAAGATATTATTTTAACTTGAAGACTATTGAGTGATTTAAATACTGATTGCCCGAACATGTCGTCAGGCAGTTGTACACAAGAACTGTTTAATCTGCCTGTGTTAAGAAGCCAATGGCTTAGTGTCGATATTAAGGTAGATTAAGGGGGTAATAAAGAAATGTTTGAGGAAGAAAGGAAAACTGTAAGTGAAAAAGAGAAATTTCGAGAAAAAAAATATTTTGAGCGACACAGAAAAATTTCGAAAGGAAATTGTAATTTCTGAAAGGGAAAATTGGATATTTGAATTATTTTCTGAGAATAAAAGAGAAAATTTGAACCAAAAAAAGGAGTATTAGACGTCGGAGTGACACCATTAAATACGGCTGGAACACCCTCATAATCCTGGATTCCTTTTCTGAAACATACTAAGACATACTTCAATAAGGCTCTTAAATAGTTTAACTTCTAAGCGAGGTGTAAAGAGTATAGACTGTTCTGAATAAACTGAGCACATACTACAATTTCTATGTGCTGTTATGACTAACTTTACTGTTTTAAATATGAAAACTTCTATGTAACTAAAAACTAGTGTAAACAACACACAACCCTCAAAATGTTTCATTACCCCAATGAATACTTTTTTTTTTATTATTTCAAGTGTGGGGCGTTGCTTACTTTAAAGTGAACTGCCTGTAGTTATAAAATTCACAAAATATGTTACCTTATACGGCACTACTTCAGTTTAAAAATTGTCATCGTAAAAACTGGAGATTTTATCCGATATAAAAAAAAAATATGTCATTTACGATGCTTTATTTCACAGAGGGAGATAATATGTCTACTCATAATTGAAGAAATACATGAACTGCTTGTTTAATCATACACTTATCCAGCTACATGCGTGATTGGCTTATCACAACCGATTAAAACTATGGCCTTACTCCTGCTCTCAATAAATTAAAACAGTTGTGTAGGCAGATTGTGCAGTAAGAAGTATGTCGCAGCAGGTTCAAACAAATTCTCTAAATCTTAAACTAGCTGTCAAATTCCTGGCGAAATCTATAATTTAAAAAATAATGCTGCCTAGTTTATTCCAAGTAATATCGCTATTGTGTGCTTGTTGGTGCAGTGGTGTTGCTGTGTTGCTGCTGTCGTCTGCGTATTCCGCGCACCAAGCAAGAGATCGAGGCTGACTACGTGCGCAAGAAGATCGCACGCAAGTTCCAGAGGCAGCTGAATGCCATCGCCAATACCGACATGGACGACATGGATCTCAAGAGAGGTATGTGCTCGTAGATCTTATCCGAGCAATGTACAAGCAATGTGCCAGGTAAAGATGAAACAAGCAAAGATTTACTCGTTACTGGGGACGTCATGCACCTCTAGGCAGGTATGTTATTATCCTCTATATATCTGTCAAAGTTAGGTTTTTTAAATGTGTAAAGATATAACCACGACATATAGCATTGTTACTAAAGAAGTAGGAAATATATATCCATTAAGTCGCAACTCCCTGTCACTATGAGCGTGTCCAAACTAGGTGCTTAATAAATAATATATAAGGTGCAACCACGACCTTTACAGTCGTAACTGACAATTATCTGGGCCTCAAGATATAAAAATGTTTGCAGTCGTTTCAAACCTACTTAAGATAGCACGTCATGTCAATTTAGCCAAGCTACGACTGTTTTTAATAATTTAAGTTGTAACCAGATGTTTTATCGTTTCGGGGATAGCATACACCTCAAGAAATGTACCAGCTTGCAGTCCCACTCAACTTCTCTTAGCGAGATACGTCATGCAAGGTTTTATACATAACCACCATGATGAGTATCTCTACTGGTGATACGACACATTATAAGAGAAGCCCTTGCTTGCGGCTCTAGTAAACACGATAAAGCAGGGCATGAAATGCATCTTTATAGATGTAACTACCAAATACACAGGTTGTCCGTAAATAACATTTAAAGCTCATTGTCATGTTGTAGAGGATGCGAAGATGCTGTACTCGTCTTCGCATCCCCTACAACATGACGATGAGCTTTAAACGTTATCAAGGGACATACTGTAGTATTGTTACTGAATACGAGAAGCATTGCAATAGAGGTACATAATCATATATCCTACCAGTTACTACCACATGTTGTGTCGTCATTCGTGACATTGAACTTAAATGTGCAGTAGGGGCGTCGTGCTTCTTTGAAGGAGTCACTATATTATATATCATACATGTGGTCGAAATGAAACTTTGTGAGGATGCTGTTGTTAAAAAACTAGTGTATGCATATTTTGTGATTTTTCTCCAGTTGTGTCAAGTTGAACCCTAGATATTTAAAATGACCAAAGAGGATGAGACGATTGTCGACCACGGCTCAACTCGTGTGCGTTCATCAATGTTAGGTTGGTTTAATTGATGGCAGTTCGTGTGTTTCGTATGGCATGTTCATGGCGATTGTGCTCAGTGGAGACAAACTGCAAGACATGATCACTGAATGGATAAGGAGCAACAAAGGTCATGTGGACATATAGCCGGATATACGTTAATTCATCATGAATGTACAGTAGAATGCAGTGAACAACACGGTGTAATGTGATCACTCTTATATAAGTTGTTTGAAGTGACTCGCACAGGCTTCTGAGTTTGGGCGTACACGATGCATCTGCAACTGACCCACATGGTCAAATGTGCCATAATGTAACCGAATGCTGTCATAGGGCAGTTGCAGTATCTGCACGCCCGGAATGGATTACACACATGATATCTCTCGGTGCTTCACAGGTTGCAATCGGTGCATTCAATCACTGAAACTTACACTGTCAAAGTTGTTTCATCTCCACCTTCAAGTGGGTGTACTTCCATTGGCACGCATTGGCAACCATATGTCCACGTGACCTGTTTTTACTGTTTATAATGTCAGGATCGTCTCCTGCAGTTTATCCCCACTGAGAAAAATCAACCTGTATGTGTATTAATATTGCTAATACACTCCTTTCTTGACATTGACTACTGAGTTTATTTTTGATAAGAGAAGCAGTACATTAAAAGAGTTCACATCAATACTTCAGAGAAGTTATCTGTTTTGATATTATCAATATTTGTGTTTATAGTTTACTAGTTTCTACCATAAAATTATATTAACTATCCCTTTTATGCTCATCGTAGCATTAAATTTACTTTTACTTCTCTGCTCGTTATTTGGCATTGTAGTTCTAAATATCAAACACTTTAATTTTTTTCCTTCAGAAAACATTTTCTCAAAACTCTACAGTATCATTAAAGTCGTCTTCGCATTGTCAGATTACTATTCTCATTTGATATTTTGAGGAAACATTTTTTTTTTCAGGTTTAAGTCTTATTCAGCAACTTGGTTGTTTTATTATGTGCTTTCTAATGTTTCTAATGCTTTATGTATCATGTTCTTCCCCTTCCTTATTGTTTTATTGCGCACTGCAAAACCTGGTGCTTTATTTCTTTCACACACTTGTTCACATGTTATTTTTACTCCATCAACTAGACCATGCATAGAAATGGTTAATTTGAACGACATTTATTTTTTATACACTTTATTTCCCATACAAATTTCAGGAAATTTACTATGTTTACGCTTTTCAGTTGTAGTAAAATGGGAATTCTATGACAACCCTTCTCATTTACTCTTACTTCTAGTTTAAATAATCTCTTTACTGTCTAGTAAAAATAACATGTAAACATCGCTTCAAATGCTCCTATCTCAGCTATAATATTTTATATACTGTAGTTATACTATTCTTCTTGTTTTGATATTTTGTAGTTTTTTGTTTTGAATGATGGTTTGGCATTTTCAATTTTTTTCACTTTGGTGGGATCATACCTACACACTGCACTTATAGGAACATCCATATGACAAGCGGATGTCTAATTTTTATTCCTAATAACGATTGCTTAGAATATTACTGTTGATATATTATCATTTGTATACATCATTTAAGACTGCTCTGTACCGAAAATTTCGTAGTTTTATAATTGTACGAAACACTGGCCAACTCTAGCACTTTACGTTAATAGTAATTTCCTTCAATTAAAATATTTTTTTCGGATGCATAGTTTCCATACAAGAACAGACCAAATAAGCGATTTGAATATATTCGCTACTTACCCAAGTAAAAACTATTCAAACGATACGAATAAAAATTTTTGACTCAAATTAATCTTCATCATTTCATGTAAAAACTGTTTTTAATAAATACATGTATTAAAAAATATGCGAACATTTAACTATAGTCAAGTATTTTATTAATTTTAAAACACAAACAATTTTACATGAAATTACAACATTGTCATTTTGCATCTTAAAACATTCTATTCCACTCTAAATTATTTCATTCATGTCGTTTGTAATTTTTTTTATTTTGTGTAGGTAGCGAAAATGGCCAAATCACTCTGACTATGGTAACGAAAAATATTTTATATACGGGTTGATACTATTGATAGAATGTGTAAGAGTTGGACAACGTTTGGAACAATTATAATATTACGAATTGTTCGGTGTAGAGCGCAGTAGAATTTTGTCTTTACACATTTTGCGAAATTATACGTAAAGTTAAAGACAATACAACAATATTTTTCGGTGATATCTTAGCATTTACACATAAACGATGTGATATATTTTCATAATTGTAAAGCTTTTTTAACGGCATGAAACTACTATAAATATCAAATATAAAATAAAAATTTATGTTGGTAAATAGTAAAATAATTTTCGAAATTGTAATTACTATTTATTTACAAAACTTTTAAAATCTAACAAAACAGGATAAAGAAATATACAGTGCATAAATCATGAAATATTTCTAACCTACATGTATAATGTCTGCAGTTACATGTACATTATCACGCATTTAAAAATTTGACGATTAGTATAAATCGATGTTCATATCATAGACTTTCTAAGCACATATTTTTCAACACAAACACTGCACAAATTGTGGAACACTCGAGGCACAAAGGAGTCCTACAATTGACTCATTTGTTTCACGTCATCCAATTAGTTTATGTTGATAATTGCAGCATTTTTTCCTTATTGAAAACTTGTCAGTTTTCGGTGTTGCCCGACTAGGTGAAGCTTTGTCGATTCCTAGTGCTTCAGAAATGAAAGTTCTCAAGTTGCTTGTCAATTTAGGGATCTTAAGTTATTCCCGAAGACAATCACTAATCATCGGTAAAGCCAGTTGATGCATGATATCGAACCTTGACAAAACTTTGGATTTGCAATGCTTGTGAAGAGTAGGTGCACTGCAACAGCTGAGAGAAATGAGGCGATAAAAATCGCCAAAGGCCATCTTCTGGATTTTCGGTAGGCTCAATAAGTTGCCACATTTCATGTCAGAAATGTCAACTCTCAGCTTTGTTGTATTGTAAACAGAAATAATTTAAAAGCTTACAATTCTCTGTGTCGATGTGTACTTGGTGGTGCATAGATAATAAAGCTATTACAGCGTTGGAATTTTTGGACGAATGAGGCCACTGTCAATTCCTTAGTGAAGCCATAAATTTTAGAGTTGACTGGCCGGTTCTGTGTGAGAAACTCTGGAGGAATCTGAGGTTTATTTCTTCTCAGGGTTGCATCGATTATCAAACAATTTTTCCACAACCACTCTACAGCTTAAGTTGATCTGAACCAATTATCACATGTGATGTTTCTGCGAGGGTCTTTCAGATTTCGTGTCAGACGAATGAAAGACTAGGTTGGTTTGTGGAATTTTTTTCCACTTCTGTAAGTGTTCGTCCATTACTGCCCTTTCCTGTGTACGCGTATGAGTTATAGAGATAACTGTTCTTTGAATCTGTGACGCAAACCAGCTTCACACCATATTTAGCTGACTCTTAGGCATAAACATCTGAAAACAGCATCGCTCCTTGAAAGGCACTGATATCTCTTTGACACTAGCAGATGTTCCAATGGAATGGTTACTCAATAAATGCTTCATTCGAGCTTTGTAAACGTCACTAATGGGGGAAGCATGTTCAGTTTCTGCTCGGACCGAAGGGGTGTTTCTCTCATCAAACTTCATAGCTTGAAGCAAGTTGTGACATCTCTTCTCAGACATAATAATTTATATATGTGCCGACCAGTTACTCCAGCTGAGAAAAAGGAATTCGGGAATTCCCGAGAACACTTAAAAATGCAGCATAAAATCAAAAGACCAAGTATGGCTTTCATTTCATTGATATCGGTATGCTTATGTGAAGGGTTCTTAGATCTTTTGTTTTTTTATCTCATAGATACAAGATTTTTGTTTGTACTGAGTACCAATTCCTCGACAATGTAAAGTGTGGGGGAAAATTTCCATATATCGAGAAGAGTGGGCATATCCTCTTACGAAAGGGCAGGCTCAATAGGTTTTGAAATTCTGATTATTATATTAGAGATTATCGGGAATTTGGAGCACAATAGAGCACAGAACTCCAGGGAAACATTTTTTCTCATAAATATTTTGTTTCATTCGAGTCGTCAGCAACCTCAGAAGCCTCCTACATCAGGAGTTGTATCATCATCATATAACAAATGAATGTTTTGCATACTTACTGTCACATCCATCTCTTTTTTACAAAGTCCTACTTCAAGTCCGAACTCTGTTTTGGGCTACGATGAAACTAACTCAACTTCATCCGAAAAATACTAATCATCTGAATCCAGATCACAATCTAAAAGCGTCAGATAGCTCCACAGCTGCCATTGCAATTATTTCCTTTGTCCAGTTCGAGACGTTCTTTGGAATTTTGTCAGCTATTGGTGAACTGAAAAAAAAAGAGAAACAATAAAACTAGTAAGTAAGTATAGAATCGAATGAGCATAAACTACGTCACACTAGTCAGGACTATATGTATGTCTGGCTAGGTAGCTTTCACACGGTCTTCAATACCAGTGCGATACTCGGCATGGAGCGTCTCACGACTTCATTCGCTGTTTTATCATGATCCCAACTGTGACTCTTCTAGCAGGCGTAGCGCTAGTCTCAGTAAAAGAGCGATCTATATCCGGCTCAGAGGTGGATGTTCGTATCTAAGCATATATTCCATTTTAATACTAAGCAAACTGGCTTGAGTATACATTTAAGTTTATTGTGTTTAGTTCTTCTTTAATTTTGTTTGACAGGTTATTTAATATCAGTTAAGAAATATATAGGATTTTAGTTTGCTTCAGTGGCAATAAGTTACCTAATTTGAAAGGCAAGCTACTAATCATTTTTGCGACTACCAGGATTTTAGCGTTTAAAAAGGGAAAGAAGGAAGGAAAAGGGAGGGGGGGCCTTAAAACTCGGAATATTTTAACGGAAGACCGAACACCCCATTAAACATAGAGAAAGAGAGAAATAATAAACCGACTAAATAGCATATTCCATAAGGAAATGGTACCGTAACGGCTTGTATGGCGGCTGTTAAGGTATCAGGTATCGCGTCAAAGATTCTTTATTAGGATGCGTGAAGGCAATATGCCGGGATACCTGATACCTTAAGATAAAACCAAGGAGCCAGCCAGAGGGTCAGATTGTCATGTTACTATCTACAGAATGCCACATTAGGAAATCATGACTGGCGATGTGGCCGATGCTCGACTGTAGAGTTGCAGCATAGCATGCGCATTATTATAATAACTACGCTCCAGTCTCATGAAGCCTTCGTTTAAGGCTGTTCACGTGGCAATATTCATAGTTTTATACACGTTACTTGTGACTGCATGTTCCACTTGAAAACATTTTTAACTCTTGTAGTTTTCCCATAGCGAAATGACAAATCAAAATTTGCATGTTACAGGAACATGGTAATTAAAACCTAGTGCCTTACTAGAATGAAATAATTTACACTAAGATGAGATATTATGAGCAATGTGCTAAAATATTTAAAAACACACTACGAGAGTCCTTTGTAATTTTTAAGAAAAATTTTGAAAAATATGCTAATTGACTTAATTTTTGGCGATTTTTTTTTAAAAACGAAAGGCCTGTTGTGTATTTAAATATTTAACATATTTCCCATAATATCTCATTTCAGTGTAAATTATTTCATTCCAGTAAGACACGTAGTTTTTGTTATCACTATGTTCCCGAAACTTGCGAATTTTGACTTTGGCATGCTTCTATAGAAAAACTACGAGAGCTAAAAAAATTTTACAAGTAGAAAATATAGTCACAATTAAATGTCTATAAAACGAACACTATGTCGTGCAAATATAAAACTATGCATTGTTACCACGTTAACAGCCATCAACACTGTTCAACAATTTGTGTAGTTTACAATAAGCTTTGGAAACCCAGTTGCTAATAAAGCCTTAGTAATGTTAACAAAGCAAAATTGCATAATTTTCAAAGTTAGTTGTAGTATTCTAAGGCTTCTCTTGGCAACTGGGTTTCCAAAATGCTTCATTGTATAAGCAGCTTACAAAAAAATTACAGTCAACAATCGATCTCACAATTATAGTTAAGATATGTTTATGAGAACTGAGCACAAAACATCATTATTGAAATTAATTCTGCAACATTAACAAAAATTCGAAAAGATAAATTTTGAATAACATTACAAACATGTTAAATTACGCAAATTTCGGGTGTCAGCCTACCTTCTCTGATGAGGTCACTTCTTTACTGAAAAGTAAAATCACTGCTGGAAAAAGGTTTAGCATGTAATCCACCCACACAACACTTGCATCCACATGTTTCCGTGTCATTCATTTTATGTATATTGGATTTTAGTCTCGCAAGACCATTCTTAATTCCTAGTATAGATAGCGCAGCTAATAATGGTACATTTCAACGCACAATAACCAAATTAATTTAAAAAAACGACAATATTCACTTGGCAGTATTACCGTGCAGCGCGGGAACTTGCCAACATATTGCTGGATTCGTGTAACTTGTAAAACCAACTGCGGTGACCAGTGTTGCCAACTGAAGTTTATATAGAAAACCACTAATGGCACTGAAATAATCACCGGAGACCTATCTTATCAACAGAGACGAAAATGCACAATTTACTAGTATCAATCTTCACCTCTCTGTTTAATCAACGTATACGTTACAAAACTTGACCGGTAGTACATTATCTGAAAACTGGTAACAAAACCACTAAAGTGACAATTCTGCTAGGTTCGGCTATATTCGGATCACTTCGGTGAGAAAGCACTGCAATCGTACGTATTCTCCGTTCACTCTAAGTTGAGTTTTAGGATAAACAAAGCAAATTATAAACAAACATGTTCATTGGCTGCCGACCGCCGTGCACTGTGATCTTGCAAAAGAAATAGACCTTTGTTATCTGTCGTGTACATATAAATTTACCACTCCATCACTTAATAGGAGAGTTTTATTAACAAATATCTAAAACATACAGACGTTGCAAACACAATCTACGGCGCTATATGTTTATTACTATAATTATGGTTAGCGGACGACACGTCCGTACAGTTGATTCACCAGTTATTTAACTACTGACGTAATGTTAAACATGCAAGTTTCTTGGTACACTTGCCAGTATTTAGAGATGTACGATACTCTGAAAATACCAAAAGTTTAGTTCAGTAATAGTTAGCACAGTAAAAATAAAGTCAGAAATATCACAATCAGATATAAGGTATTATTTTTTTCTGAGTATTTTTGGACATTAACGCGTCAATGTTGTGGCTTCTGCGAATGGTTTTTCCGTGTATCCATTTTCCGTTCCAGTTCGTCCTAACCAAAATTCCTTGACCTATTTCATTCCGTCCTCGCGTCTGTTTATGTTTACATCGCTTTCGGATTAGGTTATGTGACGCTGGACGTGAACAGTGAAAATGTCTTGCATGGTTTTCTAAACGTGGATATACAGGGTGTAACAGAAGTGATGGTCAATAATTCACACATGGAAAGTACTGGCCAAAAGAAGCTACAAATGTCCAATAAATATGGGTCCGGAAATCAACCGTTGTCGAGACAGAACACATTGTTTGTTGCAGTTGATCAGTATGTAGGAACACATGGAATTTCTAATCTTTAAAGAAGGTGTTCAAAATGTTGCCCATGCGTCTGAATTCAACATTGAACTCGTCTCAGAAACGAGTTGCGAATCCTCTCAGGCAGTCCTGGTGTATTCTGTAAATGCTGGAAGGTTGCTTCAATCTGCAAGCGTAATTCTTCAAGAGAGTTGACCTCAGTAGCCTAGACCAGGTTTTGACAAGACCCCACACACAGAAATCCATGGGATTTAAATCCGATGACCTTGGAGGCCATGGCACAGGTCCTCCTCTACCTATCCAATGTTGACCATACCGTCGAGTTAGAAGTCGGCGCACACGTAATTGAAAATGTGCTGGAGCACCGTCATGCATAAACCACATGTGCAGGCGTTGGTTCAGTGGAACATCATCATCATGATGCAGATCTGGAAGTACAGTACGCAGAAACTGCCTGTACCGATCTCCGGTTAGTCTCTGTGGTAGGAAGTGTGGTCCAATTACGCGGTCTCCGAGCAGTCCGGCCCAGACGTTCAACGAAAAACGTTGCTGATGTGACACGTGTGTCGCATTAGGATTGACATCGGCCCAAATGTGACAGTTATGGAAGTTGAAAATACCGTCACGGGTAAACCCAGCTACATCCGTGAACAGAATACTGCTTACAAACAGGGGGTTCAAAGTACACTGTTGTTGCATCCATTGGCAGAAATTCTCTCTAGGAGGGAAGTCTGCATTGTTGAGAACTTGCACACGCCGGAGATGATACGGATACAGTAATTGCCGATGTAAAATCTTCCACAAACTCATATGACTCAGCACACGCTCCTGGATAGCAATCCTCCTTGTTGAAGTACTCGGACGTTCGTGTACAATGTCTAACACCCTTTCCTCAACATCAGGTGTTACGGATCTGGGTCTACCTTCTCGTACATGATGTGCGAAACTCCCACTTTCTCGAAGGCGCTGATGTAACCTCATAAATGTACGTCTGTCGAGCTGCCTGCGGCGAGGAAAAGCTTCTTCATACAATCGTGCAGCCTGAAGTGCACTGCCATTAGCTTTGCCATACATGAAGTACATGTCAGCGTACTCTACATAAGTGTAACCTCCGTCCATGGTGCCTTTACTTTCGTAACTGATTGTCTGTACGGCACAGTGCATGTAGGGAGCGAGGGGAGTAGTCGCGCATGCGTCAACAACCTGATAGGCGAACCCATACCTTGAGATACCAGCGTAATTACCTAGGAATGCAAACGCGTTTGGAGTTGGTTCCCAATTCGACTTGTTACGAGAACTCGACAACGGTTGATTTCCGGACCCATGTTTATTGGACATTTGTAGCTTCTTTTCGCCAGTACTTTCCATGTGTGAATTATTGACCATCACTTCTGTTACATCCTGTATGTATTCATTATTAAACAAACAGCGGCGATGTTTATAAGGCAAGAATAAAAATATCACATAACATTCTTTACAAAAAATGTGTCTTGAATTATCGACAGATTGTTTGGTGATTTATAAAATGTAATTTTTCCAAAACGAAGTACAGAATAATCCAGGAGGACTTTGCAGTAAGTTTAATCACTCATTTTATTGACAAATTTTACTCTGCATGTAACTTAGTACCAAATTTTCGTTACGTTAGTATCAGAATATTTGAATGCAATCATTAGTCATGACTTAATAATTACAATTAAATTTTGACATATACTGTAATTGCTCATGATGTCAAAATTTTTATCAAGTTTTTATGTAATTTTTGTTTCCGTATGTCGATAACACGTACGAAATTTTCACGCAATATTGTTTTAATGTATAGGACGTTGTTGTTTCCTATGATACGGACTGTACACAGTTTTGTCGGTTGGAAGTAGTACGTTGCGCGCTGCACAAATTGAGCCAATTAGAATCTAGGGAAGTGCAATGATATTACGTTATTTGTTTACTTCAGAACTCAACTTAGAGTGAACGGAGAATAGCTTCTAACTCAGCGTCACGTAGCCAATCCCCTCCCGTGTTTCTTCCGCCCGGCCACCCCTCCTACACCTTCATTCACCCGTATACTATCGCGGCAACTCTATCCACTGGAAGCGTTATTGAAAGTGCTTTTAAACACCTCGCTTTGGTTGTTTACGAGATCTTTTCTTCCAGTTGACAGTGTTGTAATCAGAGCAGAATTCGTAAAAGATACGCCTACTTGCACGCGTCATAATTAGCTTCAAGTAGAGACAAAGATGCAAGTTAATATTTATTATAACCTGAGTATTGTCAGGAAGCTGCCTGGGCAAGCACTGCTTGCCTTGCTTACCCTGACGAGACGTCGTTGGCTTGCTTTATCATTCTTAATAGCATAATGCTATCGATCGACTCTCTAATATAGTTTCTCTTTCCTAAAATGCAAATCTTAGTGCGTATTTGTCCATTTTACGACGTAATGAGAGATTATTTGTAAAATAAAAACTACTTTAATCACATTTCACTTAACTTTTCTATTGTTAAATTAAGATGTTAAATAAAGTACGTTATTTCAAAAATTTCCTAACATAATTTGGTGTACTCATCTCGTTTTGTTTTGGAAGAAGATTTTTACGTTGTCTGCTCCATGTATGGTTTTAATAAGAAATTGTTTCCAATTATGATCGAATTTTTCCCACGTAACATATTGCTCTTGAGTTTTTTATTCAGTCGTTTTATAAAATGATCACACTTAAATTAACATTCTTTGTGACATTGAGCATATCGTTATCCTTTATTCTTTTTTTTTTTTTCGTTTTTGTTGTTATTATATTATTAGACATATTTTGATTGGTCTTAATGTTCATATTTTGATTCGTTCTAGTATTCATATTTTATGTGTAGGGAAATGTTTTTGTCAACTCTCTCTCTCTCTCTCTCTCTCTATATATATATATATATATATATATATATATGTGTGTGTGTGTGTGTGTTGTGTGTTTGTGTGTACGTGTGTTTGTTTTTACATTTGAGAGTGTCTAGGAAAATGAATATGTATAAATAATGAAGATACTCTTGATAAATCTCTAAGCCATATCGTTTCTATAGTCGTTTGATGTTTATGTTTATAATGCATATAATAAGTCATAAATTGTTTGATATTAATTTGATGAAACACTACTGTAAGAGTGTGAACCTTTAATTCTGAAAAAGAAAATTTCAAAGTATAATCGATCTTTACTAACGCATTTGTAACACTGTTTTTGGGCTGTCTTTTTCGTTGGAAAGAATGTTTTTTTTATTTAGCCACTTTCTGACATTTTTTATACTTTACAGATTTTTAGTAGATTATTTTTTATTTCATGAGAAATTAACAGGGTTTCGGAATTGATCAGAATTTATCAGAAATTTTTAAGCTGTGTTTTCTGTGAACCATTTTCTTTAAGCAACTTTTTGCTATTTTTAACAGACTTTTAATGCATTTTTAAATTTATTATAATTTTAACAGTGTTGCTGTTTTTGTTGATTTAGCTGTGGGTTGTGCTATAATTTCCATTTGCTTACTATTCGTTTCGATTTTTAGTAACAGTTTCAGGAAACTTGTATTTATACGCATATACTGTACTTTCGAAATTTGGCCTACCTTTCAGGCACTTTGGAAATGTTTTTCACAATACAAGTAATAGCAGTACATACAGCTACCTCCTCGTAGCATCCAATCAGAATGACAACATTAACAATAATTTCCGCTTCATTGATGATATCTGTGCTAGTCTTTATCGCCTCCTTGTTCAACAAGCTGGCCAATGTTCATATTTTCTATGTCGGTGGCGCAATATCAACTTCTTAAAAGCAAACAATTCTGAGTTTACTTCTCTCAGGAACCTTATCTTTGCCATCTGTTTTAAAAAACTGTATTATTGTTATTATTATTATTTATATTATTTTGACGCATTATCTAAAAATAAAAACTTTATTAACAGATGTATATTACATTTTAATGATATTTGTAAATTTGATCCTTTTAAGGATAGAAAAATTATATTCTGGGACTTTAAATAAGGTTGATTAAGTGTGTCTCAGTTCTGTCTATCTTCTTTATAAATGTTTTACTGCATGTTGTCCTGTCAGTGTGTGTTGTAGTGTCTAGTCCTTTGTTTTGTATGTCTGTATTCATTGAATGTCCTTTGTTAATTGTTTATTCTTTGTTAATTGTTTATTCTTTGTTAATTGTTTATCCTGTGTTTCTGTATTTGTTTTCTGTATTTGTATCTGTTATTTGTTTAGTGTCATCCTGTTATTGGTTGCAAGACTGTTGGATGGCACTTTAAACATAATAAATTAATTAATTAAATAAAAATAAATGAATGATTATTATAATTTTGAAGTTCGGTTTTTTTCACACACATATTTAAAAGTTCTTCACAGTCATCGGGTTATTCAGATTTATTAGTTTACATGGTTTACATTATTAGTTTACTGTTCGTTCACAGTGCTGAACGATTTGGAAACTTCCTTGTTTCAAGATACAATAGTAGATCGAATGATCTAATTATGAACATCTGCAATAAGCAAGGGCAACAAGGAATGTGGGGCATAGAGAAAACAAGGGTTACGAGAGGCAATGTCATTTGAACCAATTAGGATGCATAATACAATGAACACAGCGTGGGTTAAATCAGTTATAGAACAGTCATTAGTCAGTGTTACCCTAGCCTATATGACACACACACAGTGCTAGTGTATATGGTTATATATTAGCATAGATTCTAGTAGTATCTTCTAAATTTAGACTTAAACCGAGGCTGCATTGGTGAAACGTACTTGGCGTAACTTTACATTTCCTCTGTTGTAAAAATTTATTTAAACCACGTATTGCTCAAAATGATCAATAATTATTACAAAAGTTTCTATACATAACAATTATATTTCAGTTTTCTATTCTCAGAAATTATGTAAATATTGTAGACTAATAATGAACAATACGTCAACAAAATAGGTGGTCAGGATTTTTTTAATCGATACCATGACGCTGATAACCGAACATGAATGTTATTATAGTGATTAATTAATAACACTACAACTACAACCCACATTTATTAAAGTGTTTAATTAACAACACTACATACAACCCACATATATTAGGTTGTTTTTCGTAAATGAAGGTGCTGACAGGCTAGTGGTGTGGTTAGATGCTCTTTCCTCGTATAAATTATACAAATATTGTCCTATGTGTTGTAGCAAGTATTGTTCCAAGTTCTGCGAAACAACAACAGTAAACGTTTAATATGTTCTATACAGATAAACATGGGGATACAAAGTGTTAAAATTTATTCTATTGCTGCACGGCTGAAAAATACTCCAAGTACTGCGTGTTGAGAGAACGAGAGTTTGTGAAAAAGTTTCTAAGATCTTCATGAGTGAGGCATACTTGAAGTCCTGCGGGTGTAAATATACTGTTAGAGAGAAAATTCTATAAATTGTACCACCATGTTAAAATAAAAACTATTAACGATTATATTAAAAGCGGAATTATATCGAGTCCTGCAGAGGGTATAAATATTTTCCCCTCCAAGTTCTTTAATTATGTGTAAAATTCATTTTGTGTCTCAGTTCCCCGAGAAAATCGTCGACCATCGGCATCGTCCGGCACGATTTCCAAATGCGACCGGCAAGGAGGCGAATGGTTCAGTGATGACATTCATATGTTTAACCAGACTGTTACGTCGGAAATATCAGGTGCAGTTTGGAAATTAATTTATCGCTCCAAAATAATGTTTTCAATACGTTTCTCATAACTTCAAATGTGTTGCCATTTCGTGCATATCAACGATGCAGGAATAGCAGTTTTATATTTTATAAACTTCATAGGAAATTCGTCTTAAAATGATCGCTACAAGCATAGGGTAATCCGATCTTATATCGCGATATACCTCACTAACACATTAACTACTTTGCTGGCTTCTCAACTTGGGAAGGCTCTGTACTTGTAGTTCACTAGCTTTTACCAACACAGAGTAGGCATGTGCAGTTTCGTACTAAGTGACCAATGTATGCATATCACTTATAATATCATAATTTGACAATGTTTGAACCTATTCCTGGTACTAATGGTAGATTTACCATTTGTTATGACGTAGTTGTGTCCTGAAGTTTGGTGAAAACAAATGCTCTGTAATGTCGACGTTTCTACAATGTCGTGGCTACATGTATTAATTTTTGCTGAATAACGATAATCGTGAAAAATTTTGTTAGTTCAAATCAGTATTTTTATTACAAAAGTGAAATATATCAGCAAGATTTTAGGAATAGTTTTGTTTTTCGATAGTTTTTTTACATAATTTATGCCACAAACGAAAAATATAGGCACATGAGATTAAATTATTGACGTGTCACGTAATGAGAGAAAAATTATATATTTTATATTTGTACTAATTTTATTTACGTAATTGACGTTTTAATCTTACGTAAGTCTTACAAGTCGCATGTCATGACATTTATGTGTGATTTGACCAACATACACGTGGGTTTCGTCGATAAATGTGCCGTAAATAAAATCGTGATACATAAATTTCTTTTCTCAGTAATTAAGTGCTATGTGTCCCGAATACACGTGACATCCGTACAAAACCCCTGCATGCGAACTGCGAAATCTTAACATTTGCAAAAAGATAAGACCTTCACTGTGTGCATTTATTTCTATCCGAAATATGTTATCAATCCCAGTATAATTATTGTATATTTTGATAAATTACGAATTCAAGGTATATATAAATGCACACGGAATGGCCATGACCTATTATTGATATTTCTTACAGTTTGGAATTAGCAGGATTTGGAATGCAGGTCCCCTATAAGTTCAATGTTCACTCAGGTACTCTTGATTTATGTAGACAGCAGACACGTGTCAATATATTATAAACAGTTCTCATGAAAAACTGTAAATAGTCACTTGTTTCTGACGTCAGGAAAGTGGGGAATTGTTTCTTCCACCGGTAGCTTTACTATGCCTCAATAATGAAGTTTTAAACTTATCGGACGTTTCCTAAGAAACTTAACTGGCTTTGTTTTACCTATTAAAAAAAAGTCGGGAAAAATTGAGAGCGTTACAGAAGATAAAAAATTATAAAATGTAATTTAAGAAGTAAATTTCATAAAAATAAAGTTAATAATTTATCTAACGTACTTAACAAGCATCTTACATTTAAAAGTATTTACAAAAACTGAATGCCAACATATTATCATAGTTTATATTTAGCAAATAAAAATGTAAGCAGTATAATCGTTGATTACATTAACAGATATAAACCCAATTAATTGGGAAAATTAAGTTTTTTATGATTCTACATTATCGGATGATTTTATAACAGAATATCAAGATATAGTTGATTGGGAATGTATTTGAAGATGGCAAACGTCATCAGAAGACTATATAAAAACATTTCGATATGAAGTTGATTGGGATTATTCTTCAGAACAGAAATTATTACCACAACATTTTAATGAAAATTTCCAAATAAAATTAACTTGTTTAATTCTTCAAGATGTCGAAAACTATCCGACATCAAAATTAAGTGTATTGTGGGAAAATTTTTGTGTTTCAAAATTTATATATAAAAAAAAATGAGGACAAAGTTAAGGAATCGTTGGCTGTTGGTGTAATCTAAATTTTAAAACTATTAAATATTACAATCAATACAAAAATAATGTTTAAAAATTTTAATTAAAATATTATTAGGTTTTAACAACATTTCTATTTTCATTTATATATTTATGTAATGATAATTCTAGATGATTTTTCATGCTTCCTTTCGCAACATACATTTCTCGTAAAGGATATGGTTTTTTTTCTCATATTTCAGCATTATCAATTTTTTTGCAGTCATATCAAGTACAACTTATGCCATATTAAATATTTTTTACTTTTTGAAAAATCAGAATGTGACTTAACAATTTTGCATCTCGAACACTATCTAGCAATATTTTCTGATAACTCAATTAACGGATTATGTAATCTTATTTTTAAATGTTTTTTCATCCATGCATTTGTAATGTATTTTTCACATGAAGAACACAGTATTTTTTCTAAAAGTTTAGCATAATCAATCCTTTTACAATCATAATAATAATTACCCATACCACGCTAATTTTTTATATTTTTTACAAACTCAGAATGTGGTTTATCAATCTGGCAGGTAGCACATTTTCTTGTAATGTCTTATAACGCTTCCGTTTATGTAAAAATAAACATTAGACAAAATTATTACAAAAAATTACACATAAAATATTTAATTAAAAAATAAATTATTGTTTTAAAACTAGTTTTTGTCGTTTAAAAACCTAAATACAAATTTTTCTACATAAATAGAGAAAAATAACTTGAGAAAAATAAAGTGTCAAACGTTTGGAACGAATTTAAATTCAAAGGCAATATTTTTAAAAGAAGGAATAGAAAAACTCATGATGCACAAGTTAAATGTAATGTTTGAGAAAATCATTTCATATATTCTCGTAAAGAAGAACCTTTAGCAACTAAACAACATAAAAATAATATTAAAGTGGTGTCTGAAAGGTGCAATGTATAGTATTAATATAAAACTTTATGTAAATGTGAAATTTTCGGTGTTGATTATAATAAATCATCCAAAAAAACTCACGAAAAATTTATTATAATATATATATAAACTTCAGGAAAAGAATCACCAGAAAAGGTTATAGTAAAATGTGATATATGGGTAAATGAATTCAACCAATTATTCCAAAAATATCTTAAACAAAATTGAATACATTTTAAGCAGCAAATAAGTTAAAAAAATGATACAATAAATAATTATTATAAAATTCATGAATTAGAAGAAGCAATTGAAAGCAGAATGAAAACTTACACTATTAGTCCAATAGAACATGAAGTAAATCCATAAAAATTTCTTGATAACATATAACACATTGTAATAAACAAAATGAAAAGAACTGAAAGAAAAACAGGTCTAAAAGTAAACTTATGTTATTCCAATCAATTTAATTGAGGATCTGACGATGATTACAAAGAAAATACTTTTGGTTTTGCCATAAAAAAATGAAATTATTTTAGAAACAACTAATTTCGAAAATTATTATGGAGACTGTAAAGTTGATATGTTAGCTAAAATGGTAAAATTTGAAAAAAGAAAGATCGAATTGGACATTCATAAAAATACTAAATTATTGCTAAGAATAACAAATTTAATCCATTAAAAGTTATATTGATTTACATAAAAATTAAAAAATAATGCAGTTATAAATGTACAAAATAATAATAAAAAATTCGATTTACGGAGTGTTTTATCATCACTTTATTCTGTAGAAAGAAATCCAGACAAACTTAATCATAAAAATATGAAAAATGAATAATCATTCCTTAAAAATACCATTTACTATGCATGCTGATTTTGAATGTGTATTTAAAAAATAGATACTTGTGAATCAAATCCCGAAAGTTCATATACTAAACAGTATCAAAAACACGAACAATATGGCTTTAATTATTATGTAAAATATCACAATAACGAATACAAACCTCCAGTATCTTATATAAGAAAACTGTTTCTAGTGTTTTTGTAAAAATGTTAATGGAAGAAGCAAAAAATATTTTTAAAATATATGAAAAAAAGTACCAATGTGTCCACAAAAAATACGAAAATGCAATTTGTTGTCATATTTGAATCGGCCTAGACAAAAAGGGCTTAAGTCTTAAATTAACTGAAATTGAGATATTGTATAGAGAAATTATTATTTTTGGTATTTGATAGTTTCATGCAGAAAGGGTTTCAGAGCAACACTTCTGAAGCAAAGAAATAACAACTGTAAATTTCGTGTTCTAAGCAGAAAGGTCTTTAGTCCTGGACTGAAGTCCTTCTTGCCAGACAATTTAAAAATGAGGGCTTCAGTCCAGTAAACCTCCACAGCGAGTGTATTCTTGTTTCAGATGGCACAAAACAAATCTTTGCTAACCTACTGTTGTTGTCTTCTCTATGTCAACATAGCTAGCAGTGTGGTACGTGTTATTGTAAAGATGGACAAAGCTGCAGATTTACGTGAAAATGAAAAAAAAAAAAGAATAAAAGGAAAAGTAATCCTCAGACATGGAAGCGAAATGTCTCAAAATAGGCACGACTACACCGTAAAGAGACTGTTGAATACAGAGGAAAACTACGGGAACAGATTACAGGACACTTGTATGGGCATTGTTATTAACATATATTTTATCGAAGGTTGTATTGTTGTATACTGCATCTGTTTAATAGTTTGGTTTGTTTTCGTAGATGTAGGCTGTTGAAATGTTTTCGAGCCATTTCTGAAGATGAACAAGAAGATATTTTAGGAAGACCCCATAACCTGAGAGGCAAAGATGAACAGGATATTTTCATGCAGTCGTATTAATGGAAACGATGTGCGTCAGCGGAGCTCATTTTATACACAAGTTGAGCGGAGAAAGTCTATAAGAAACGACTACACTTGTTTGCCGACAATTGTGCAGGGCAAAATAATAATCACACCCTGACCATGCTGCTCCTACTCGCCGATTTACAAACATTTAGCAGTACTACCTGGTTAGGTCATTCGTTTCTGCCCTGGACAGGGATTCTTGCGAACATAAGATGCACCCTTCGGAAGCATGATCGACTGTATTCTGTGCACGAACTCACTGAACTTATCGTTGCAAGTAGCACAACTGGCAAGTTTGAAGTGTGTGAAGTACAAACAAAGGATATTCTCAATTTTATTGATTAGTGGCCTTTGGTGCACAAACAACATTTTGTATCAGAAGAAACTGCATCAAGGACAGTCCCACGAGACCAAAAAAAATATATTTTGGAATCAGTACAATGATACATTTATCGTACAACAGCCTGTTACATGGTTGTGGAATCGCAAGCCATTTCATTAACGGTATTGTGAAACACACATTCCGGCTTTCACAAGTTGGTCGTCAAAGTCCACATTTTCCCACCAGAACATGAATATGTTATGGAAAATGTACCTTTGAAGGCATTTAAAGTGCGTGATATTGCAAAGTTGATGCCATATGTGATGTATGAGCATAAGGAAATATATCAGCAGACATTACTCTGGCCAACACATCCGTTTATAAGCACGAGAGAGCAGGATTGTTAACATGAGAAGTCTTTGTTTTATTGTGTATGCTATTTTTATTACAAGCAGGTCAGCAGTTTTGTATCCGAGCAGGATTGTTCAAGTAATGGCTAGAGGTACGTAAATTTCGCAGATACATTCCAGATCAGGTTGAACGCCAATAATGTATACTTCATTGTCATGTCTGTGACTTGCTGGTGGCTGTTACGAAACGCGTTTGACTACTGCAAGCCAGTAGTAAATAAGGAAATAAAGCGAAGTGCTATCGCTTGATACCTGCTTGTACGGTTATAAGCCAATAGATAATCAATTGTGGCCAGTGGGTGCACAGGACTGACAAGTCTAGGCTGCTGCCAGATGAATCTGCGATATTGACGTACCTCTAGTAATGGCATATTTGTATTCTTATAATGTTATATAGTATGCGGTTTTGTTTAATGAAGAATATGGTTAGTATTTTATTGTTATGGTGTGTTTGTACTATTATGTTATATTGTAGGTATGTTATTATGCTTAAATGAAGACTGTTTGTATAGTATTTTACTCTTTCACTATGCTCAACACGTATAATCAGGCTGATGTTATTAATCTAATACAGTTTGGTAACATATGAGCTTATCTTCTAACATAAATGAGTCAACATTATATCAAAACTACTGTTCCATGCAGAAAGGGCCTACCGTCCAAAGGATTTAAGATTTTTTAATTATTAGAAATGATTGCAAACTATTAAATCTTTGTAAGGAATTTTTGGACAGCTCAAACCATAGCTTCAAATTTTCTGATTATTTTTTTACAATTATTTTGCAGTCTAGAACAGATTTTCTAATTTTCTCAAAAATAGGTAACACGGATTAAAGCCCATTCTGCATTGGCCAATTCATTTGTGAAAAACCGATAATTTATCTTTTAAAAGGTGCGTATGCAAGAGGTTCTGTAATGGATCACGTCTTTTAACTGAAAATTTCGAGGCGCGGTTCATAACAAATGTAATTTAAACTATTAAAGTCATAATATTGTACCTGTTCACATTCATAATTTGTCTGGTTATGATGCCCAATTATTTATAAAAGATATTGTGAAATATGAAAATGAAAACAGAATTGATTTAATTCCAAGCAAGAAAGAAAACTACATCTGTTTTACAAAACAAGTAAAAGGAGGAGTAAATTTAAGATTTAGTGATTCATTTAAGTTTATGCCTGAAAAAATAGATAAACATTCTACAAATTTAACTACAATATATTTGTGGTTGTTGTAAAATACATTTTAAATCACAAAATGAATTTAAAGAACCAATGATAGTTGTAAAAGGGCATTTTGAATTAAAGATTTTTCAGAAATTAAAAAATGTTAAAAATATTTTCAGAGGATAAAATTGATTTAGCTACTAAAAATGTGTACAGTTATACAAATATAGCTACACGATAATATGAATCCTGAGGGAAAATGTAACGAAACAGAATTACCTCCAAAAAGCTTTTAAAAAAATTAATATTTCTGATAAGATTACGAATTTGCACAAAATGTTTGGAACACATTTAATATTAATAATATAGGTGAATATAATGAATTATATAATAAAGTTCATGTTTGAATTTTAGCAGATATAATTGAAAATATTGGAAAAGTTTGTTAAAAACATATAAATTAGATCCTGCTTGGTATTTCACTGCGCCAGGGTTAGCTTGGGTTGCAGCAATGATAAAACGAACAAAAGATCAATTAGAATTATTAACTGATTACAGTAAAATATTCATTATTTAGAAAAGTATTCGTGGTGGAATTTCCCAATGTTCTAAGAGATATAAAAAAGCAAATAACAACTATATGAAAAATTATGTTCCTAAAATTGAAAATTCGTATTTAGAATATTTAAATGCAAATAATTTATATGCTTGGGCAATGACACAATATTTGCCATAATGGTGATTTTAAATGGGTAAATTGCAGACTTCATGATTAAATTTTCGTTGTATTTCAGGAGTTGATTTAGAATATCGCAACCATAGGTTGCTCGATAAGGCAGGGTCAAATAATCCAAAAGAATTACACGATTTACATAAAGACTATACTTCATGCCTCAGAAAATAAAATATTAAAAGGATAATAAATACAAATATATATTAACTATTTTATGTGAAAAAGAAAAATATATATTTTAAGCTGTATAAATATGAAACAATATTTAACTTTGGGAAATAAATTGAAATAATTACACAGAACATTAACATTTAAACAATAAGATTGAATAAAAAATATAGATTTAAACACACAAATGCGAACAAATGCCAAAAATAGTATTGAATAATATTTCTATAAATGAATATTTCAATTTTTGGAAAAAACAATGGAAAAATATTAGAAATAAAGTTAATATTTGATTATGTACAAATAAAAACAAATATAAAAATTAATTGCAAAGCCAAAGTTTAAAGATCGAACCATATTTACTAGATCTTTAGCTGTAAGTCATACGTGCAAAACAAAATTAGGTTTTAATAACCCAATATACGATGGAATGACTGTATTATACTTATCAGAAACTTTGAAATATGATTTGTAATATAATGTTACGAAACCAAAATGCGGATGTAATATTGAATAATGTATACGTATACTGATTCTTTCATTTACTATGTAAAATCATAAAAGTTTACAAATGTATGAAAGAAACGATCCAACATTTTGATACTAGTAATTACGGAATATATAATACTCATAATATGTAACAAATAAACAAAACAGTTATTGGTAAACTAAAATATTTAAATAACGAAAAAATAATGCGAGTATTTTTTGGCTTGAAATAAAAAATGTGCGCTATAAATGTTGACGGCGATGTTTAAAAAAGAGCAAAAGGTATAAAATAGGTGTAGTTAAAAATGAAATTACATTTCATGATTATAAATATTGTTTTTTTAAATTAAATATTGTACAAAAATATGAATCACACAAAAATTAAAAAAAAAAAAAAAAAACACGAATTATTTTCGACTGAATTTAGAAAAAGCACACTAAGTCCTGAAGATGATAGTATATATATATATATATATATATATATATATATATATATATATATATATAAATAATTGAAAATGGTATTGATACATTGCTGTGGGGTCATTATCGAATTGAAAAGAAATATAATACTTACAACTTTACCACCACCAGTGCAAAAACCAAGTATATCAATACTTACCAATGAAACAGATTTGTGTGGTTAAAAAACATATATCAGCACATTTTTATAGTTAACCAAGATATGTATATATTTTTTTACAAACATATGTATGAACATATGACTTACTACGTAAAATAATTAATAAACCGCAGTTTATTACTAATTAGCTCTATGTTTTACCAAATAATATAGAATTGTTGCGTCTATTTATCAGAGACATTCTGGAGAAATTGTAAGTTTATTGATTCAGATGTATATCTAATTGAATATCCAAATATTCAACCTGTATCTGGCTATCCGAAAACTATTCATGAGTTAGGTGAGCCACAAAATTCGAAATGAAACGCTGCTGTAAACACATATTTTGGTTTACTTTTATATTTTGTAATGAAGCTTATTTTATGGAATTGGATAGATGTTAATTTAGAGCTAAAATTTAAAAATTAATTAAAAAAAACTTCCCAGGCTTACCGCAAGAGTTACGTTCAGATTTTAGATACACCAACGAATTGTTGTACTTTATAAAAAACACAACTTATTTTACTATGAATTGAGTGAATATACAAGTTCACTGACTAGAGCTGATAAATTTGATGTTTCATTATTTAATATTAAATGTCCAACATACTCTACGTCACACTCAGATATTGCAAATCAATTAAAAACTTTTGTGACATAAATGGAAAAAATTTTCGTAAAAAATTGTACGAATATTGATTACTAATTAAATTTTGTTTTATATTCATTGTGCTATTTCAGACGATATGTTTATAATTCCTGGAAATATTAATAATACGTTTTTAAGAATTTAAAAATACTAAGAAAATATTAAACAAATTTCAAAGAATATTATTCACCAGTGATTCTCTCACTTTGAGTGCCATATGCAAGACGTCGTTCACTAATTAGCACTACATTACATATTGTTGTAGCTTCTATTGGTTTATTGAAGTCTACTGTAAGTTTAAGATTAGTTCTATAATTTACAATATAAGTTTTACGGTACAAATAACCAATCACATATAATGGAGCAGAAAGAAATTTATCTGGATTGTAGTACATTTCATTACTACGGAAAGAATTAAAAATTTAGTTTTGAATTTCTGAAATCTTTATAAGAAATATACATTTTATCGGGAATATTGTCACCAATATCTAACTTCATTTCTACAATTTTTAATCGAAATTTTCCTAACACATGAATAATCAAACATCGAAGTATGTTTATCTTGGTGTGAATTTTTTTCTAGTTAGTTAAAAGCCAACAATTACATAAATTAGAATATCGTATTTAATTTAATTAAAGTTATTTTTTATATCAAACCTAAACGAACTTACTCCAGTTGGTACAGTTTTCTCAAAACATTGCCAATAATTAAACCAAATTAGAATTCTCTGATTTTTGTATGATTTGGCTTTAATTTAAACTCTATAATTTGCTTCGTATTCAACGATTTACCACAATATTTCCATTTTCTCAACGTCAATTTTGCCTGCGTAGGGTGTACTATCTATTGTGCCGTCCTCTTTGTATTTAGGTAGCCCGTAAACAGAATTATAATCGCTTATGAATGTAATTTTATAAACACCTTTAGACTAAATATCATTACAATTTCTGATAAATCAAAATAAATATTTCAATGGATACACAATTTCATTATGTTTATCTGCTCTAAATAAATAACCTTTATTTTCACCATCACGACCTTTTGCTATATGTGCTGATTCTAATGTCGATGCTAGCAATACATGGTTCACAGTTGAAGTTAGTACAGGATTATCAATACTTTCAAACTGTCCATGTTTCGAAATTTACATTTTTGGAAATTTGAATGAAAATAAATTGTCGCACAAATAAATAATTGTATATTTAGAACAATTTGCGTTATTGTTTCTTTGCTGTAACCTAAATTGTTCATACACCTAAGCATCATTCATATGTGAAATGCATCACCAATTGGTAAGTCAAAATCTATTATCTAATTGTATTCATTTAGTTAAATTATTTATAGTTTGATAAGTTGGTGGAAATGTCTGACATTCATAACTCTCAGTTATTTTTTCATCCATTTATAAAGAAAAAACTTACAGAACAATTATATTTTTATTTATACATGAATTGCCACTACTAAAAAAAACAATCCATTTAACTAACATTTTATTTCCTTTTGTTTTGTATGTATGGGAGTAGTATAGCCGGTCCTGTCATAGGAGTCGGAGTGAGGCGCCCGCCCGAGTGAGGCTCTCCCCGCCATATTGTGATGTAACCCCCCCATCCGGCCCGAAGGTTGGATGTCCTTGACTTTTAAGGCCCCGCTCTTTAGTTTTGCAGTGGTTTCGAAAATATTTTATTTTAACACAAATCAATACATATATAAAAATTCATTCTGGCTGATTTAACACTTTTATATCATCATTTGTATCTGAATTATTGTGTTGCAATACACCAAACGAATTTTTCGATATTTCCCCCTGAATTATCACACATTTTGTAGTCAAAATAAGCCGAAATGAAGAAAATAAATTTTTTTGCTAGCAGAAGGTATATTATTTTAAAAACGCTATGGCCAAATTGTGTTTCGTATGACTGTACACAGTCTCAAATTTTTTCAAAGCATTTGGTTAAAAAATATTGGAGTTATTTGTAATTGTTTGAATTAAATGATAGATCATGGCCTTAACTTGACCTTGACGTCAAGGTCACCGAGTGTCAAACTACCAAAGTTTTCTAAGATAATTCAAAAAATTTTTAAAAAAATTTAAAAATAGGAAAAAATTTTTAAAAATTTTACAAAATTCTAAAATTTCAAAAAAATTTTAAAAATTAAAAAAAATAAAAAATAAAAATTCGTAAAATTTCAAAAAATCCCGAAAAAAATATTACCCCTATCATGTTTCTGAATGCGATCTTGTTTCTGGCCACCATCTTGGGGTTTCTTCCGAATCCACCAAAATATTTTTTTTCGATTTCGCATTCTATCCAACTTATGCACATATTTATTAAATAAAGTTTAGTAAAATTCTGTTTACATTAAAATTTCTAATAAAAACTATTTTATAAAATTTGTTTTATATAAAAATTATTACGACACGTTTTACCTGGATGAGCTCCATCGACTCACTGACTCCCTGCACCACATTTTACATGTGTATATAAATTTATCCTTTCCTTTCCCTGCCCTAATCGATTTAAATTGTCCATTAGTCATGTGATGCATTCTCCCCTTCCCCTACTTTCACCACTCACTGACACTCTTCTTATTATGCACTCAGACTAACCCCCTCCCTTCTCCTTTCCTAGATATTATAAAATTATTTTTTCCCCTTCTACTTTATGTGTGATTTCCCCCACCTACATTTCCACTAGCCAATAGTAACGTCGTACACCCTTCCCTTCCCATGCATAAAGTGTTTAATATAAAGCAATGCAGTGCGCTGGAGCACTCGGTAGGTTTTTCAACAATATTAATGTCTGTCTACGAATGAAATGTCTGCTTGCTGTTCAGCCAGACAATAAATATTATCTGCTATAGTGGTGTACGAAAGGTATAAATCTTTAACATCTCTGGACAGAGAGAACAAGCTACCGTACTTGCCCAAATAATTTCTTCTCGTCTATGCGTCACTCGAGGTACCATCAGTGTAAAAGTTCCCGCCAAATCATCTAAAAGAAGACGAGGACATTCTCGACTGTTTTCCATGCAAGGAGTGTTTCCAGGTCTGTACTTCGCTTCCGGACACACCACATCGCAGGAGTTGGGGCAATGCGCATCGTCGCTCGTCAAGGAGCAGCATTTCAACCACTACAGTCCACATCACACCTAGTGACAGCTGTACTTCAAAGAAGCCTACTCGCGAGGCCGAGTAGTGACGTTCTTCCCAAGTAAATTCCCTGCAGTAACATGTACCTTAACATTCAAGGCTTTCGTTCACAAGACACATTCACCATCAAGCAGATGTCAATATCGGGTTGTGATGACGGTCTGACGACAAAGTATGGACTCCTGGCAACATTCCATACACTAAGATACTCAATGTCTTAGGTTACATCTTAAATGAAGATTGCCCAGTGTTTGTCATCGGAAATGGTCAAAAGCTTGTGTTACACACTGTTAGAAAAAAAAGTACTGGCAAAAAAGTATCCAGAAATCTTCGTAAAGTAACGAACACTCAGTTTTTCTTTATAACGGAACAGTCCGTAAAATTACGGACAATCCGTTTTCCGCAAAAAATTAAACTTCTTTAATCTACTTGCACTCCATTTTCCAGTAATAATTTACTACAATTTCTTGTTGACTATGTTTTCTCGAGATTCTGACTCACTACTTAGTAACCTTAAAAATTTTTTGAAATTGCTGGGGTTCGAACCCACGACACTATAATTACCAGGCAGAAGCTCTAATCATTTTTTTTACTGTGTATTGTTTGAAAGTTCCTGAATGCAGTGTAAACACATATTTTCTATTTTACCTCAGTTTTGGATACAAAACTATTTCTAGGATAGTTAAGAGCATTAAAAAAACGCTGCAATAAAATTCGCTTGTTTGGGAAAAAAAAATATTTGTTGGATACAAACAGAGGTTAATCATTCTAGTGCTCGTAAACTGAAACGGCTTGAGTACTAAGAAGAAGTGAATAAAGCGAGCTGTAAACACATCCGCTTTCACACTTCTGTAACATAGGTAGGCCTAGTTATGTTGATATTATTGTTGACAACTAGGTTATTGCATGAAGTCACGTGGGTTTATTACGTAATTTAGTAGTTATAAATGTTTCAAAACTTTTAAAACTAAGTGTGTCAGAAGTGGGATTCGAACCCACGCCCACAGAAGTGGACTGCGACCTGAACGCAGCGCCTTAAACCGCTTTTTTTTTATTTATTTATTTACACTAACATATTACAACACAATTGCAAGCCCAATGATAAGAATGTTGTCACCGAACACAACAAATAATAGAAAACATAAGCACTGTAGAACTGTTACAGAACAGGTATAGTACATACAGATTCAATATCTTCGAAAGGTCCTGTAATAGACTCACAAATATTGGTAGGACTGACAAAGAGTGCAGCACAAAACTCGAATTACACATCAGTGCATGCAATCTCTATAATTTGCAAGAATAACATGTCAGAAATTAAAAGAAATATAAGTATCTGCCAAACTGCGTGTGAAGTGTTCCTCGATGGGCCATGTTCCATCGGTCTTCTCGAAGCACACCGATGAAGTCACGAAGGTTGCAGTGCTGAGTATTGTGCAGGAGGAAATGAATGGCGTGAAAAATTAGCTAATGGGCAGCACGACGTTTCACCGCAGGAAACAAATAGAAGTCACAATGCAGGAGACGAATGTTATCGACATCTTGATCTCGTATCAGGCGGTGCAGGTGAAAGACGCACCACCCCCATATCGGTTCAGCAATGTTGCAAGAGACAATCCTATGGAATGCAGTGTCCATATTGCCGCAGAATGGGCAGGTGGGATCATCACTGATGTGAATAGTGAAACGACGCATCGCAGTCGGAACAAGGTCATTGTAAAGAACAAAAGCCACCGAGCGGATATCGGTAGATAATGCCGTATCACCAATAGCCTTCCAAGTGCGTGACCAACGGAGACGGGGATCCTTAGATGCTACCGCTGGCAGAATGTCACGTCGTATCGAGCGACGATAAAGAGCTTTCGATGAGACAACGAAGCCCTCCGGCAAATTGTCGACTGTTGTCTTGATATTGTCCATAGCCGATCTATATGGTTGAAGTAAACGAGCCCCTAAATCCCATTTCGACCATTGAATAGCTGCATAGAGATCGGCACGAAGCACAGTTTTAATGGCAGTCACTTTATATATGGCAGCACACTGGGTGTCATGGTCCAGCAAACCCAAGCCTCCAGATGATACGGAAAGGTAGAGTTGTGGACGGGCTGTCTTAAAAATGAACGAGCGCCACACAATCCATCCAACATATTTTAATAGGTGAGCGTTAATCGGACGAGGAAGAGGGAAAAAATGGGCCAAGTACCATAATTTGGATAAAACAAAAGTGTTGATCAACGACGCATGTAGTAGAAGATTGATGTCCCGCAAGTGAAGAGATAACTGATGCGCTCGTAATCTTGCAAGTGCAGCCTGCCAGTTGTGTGAAACCATACGTGTAGCATCAGTCAGGAAATAAACGCCCAAAATTTTGACGTTGTCAACAATCGGGAAAGGCCCAGGGTCTAAAAGAACAGTATTTGCATCCTGATATAAATAGAGTAA